>LUGF01055896.1:154140-166431 GCA_001625245.1 Calycopis cecrops | reverse complement strand
CATCACATTTCCTTATACAATTTTTAAGTAATGATTCAGCAGCGGCAGGAGAGGATATCAAGTTTTTAGTAGTTGAAATTGGAATATCCGCAAAAAAGTTCTCAAATACCATCGCAGCTTCTTCGTCAGACTTAACTAATTTATCTTTGATACAAAGACAAAAATCAGAAGAGCGATTTTTGACTCTTCCAGTTTCACTACTTATTATATTCCAAGTTGTCCTTACTTTATTTTTCGAGTTTATAATTTTATTTCTTATACACAAAGATTTAGCTGCATTGCATACTTGTTTAAATATCTTTGAATATTTTTTAACATAATTTTTAAAAGATACACTATGATTATATGTTTTTTCATTATAAAGCTCATATAATCATTGCCTACTCTTACAAATTCCTGTCGTTGCCCACTCACTCTTTCTTTCAGACATCATCTTTTTTGGTCCAAATATGAAAGTGCCGGCCAATAAAAAAAATACTGTATTCCGTTAGAACTTCTCCCCCTGAGTATTTATTATTATGACACCAAAGCTGTAGGGTCATTATCCTAGGTTTTATTGGAGTTCAAAAATTCAACATCTTCATACATTTTCAGTGGCTTTAACTAACAAAAACAAATGATTTGTTCTACCATATTTTTATTTTTAACATCGTTCAGTGAGATATATTGGTTCTTGACCTATTGTTTTGTGTTTGTATGGGGGTTATTTTGTTTAATTAAATACTATGAAGTCATTGTCGTCTGGTACAACAATAATGTTTTCCAATCCATAAGCTGGAGGGGTTATTGCTGGCAAATGTCGTGCATGGCTCATGTACCATATAATGCACATAACATGGGAGCAGCAGCCAATTGTTCGCTTTCCTATGATGCACGAACAATAGTAATGAGCGATTGCTTGTCGACCCGATAACGACGTATCGATTATAATATAGACATAATACTGTCTTGCTCTAACATGCCGCGATTGTAATCGGCCTCTTATCATCCGTAAATCATTGCCTTCCAATTCCGCCAAGTCTTCATTTGGTAACTCATTGCTGAGCGCAATCGTGAATGCTCCATTATCAAGGACATGCTCACCGTAATAACTTTTGGCCTGTTTAAGTTGATAAACGCCCAGAGCGAATAAAAATAGTTCGCTCTCATCCATTCTTGGAAAATCTTCGAACTCTGGTATATCTGCAGTCATTAGAGTAAACTGAGCACGTCTGCGATTGTAATTATGGCGTATTACAAGATCTGCCAATCTATTTGGTGTATTAACTCTTTGGTGGATAATCTCTAAAATCGCAGCAGAATTTGGATTATCTTCAATTAAAACATGAAAACGATTTATGATCGCCGCTGCTATCTTGAAATAATCGAACATGCTGGGAAGGGCTCTGTTATATTGATTAATTAGATGAATATTGTTTATTTCTTCATAAGTTTTGTTTCTTTTGTCAATATTATGAAATATGACCAACTGTCCACAATGATCAGAGTTTAACAGGCTTATAATTTTCTTTTGTATAGGAGCTACATTGCTAAAAATATTATCTATACATGTTGCAGATGTTTCGCTTATTCTAGTTGGTTCAAAGAAAAGATTTATTAAGTTATATGATTTAAACAAAGTAGTGAATCTAACTGTGGTGGGACTGTTATCTAGTAAATTGATATTAAAGTCACCACAAATTACTAAATGTTTGTTAGATGCACTTAGTTTAGTTAATACTTTGTCTATGACTTGTTCAAATAAATCATATAACCCATTTGGTGGACGATAGATGCTCAGTAAGATGAAATCTCCTATTTCTGCACAGGCTACTTCTATTGTACGCTCAATAGAGAGACTCACAATGTCTTTACGTTCTTTAAATTTAATATTATTATGAATTATAATTAATGAGCCACCATGTATGGCTTTCTCTCTATTGAACGAACTTGCTATCTGGTAATTTTTAAATTGAAACATAACTTCATAGTCTTTTAACCAATGCTCAGTAATACAAAGTATATCTACATCTTGACTTTTCAAAAATAAATCAATTTCTAAATCTTTACCGTACATACCTTGAAAGTTTTGATGCACTACATTTATTGAGCAAGATTGGTTATTATTTGTCTTTACATTTACATTGTGCATTTTCTCATTTGATAATAAGGTATTGCCAGAGACTGCCTCTGTTGTCATTAAATCTAATTTAAAGAATAATTATTTGGAACATATTCCAAGTCATTAACAATGTCAGTGTGCTGGTCAATAAAACCAGTGATCTGGGTAGCCAAACACTTGGCTGTACTTAAAAATAAATAAGAGTATAGCAAACTTGCTATTTGTCTCTTAAAATAAAAAGATAGGTTATACCTATTAAATGTCATATTATAATTTAATGTATTATTTATGTCAATAATTTCCAGTTTACAATCATTGTTATTCAATATTATACAATTATTATTAGTAGCAGTATACAACATGCTATTTAATTTGTACCTAATTTTGTTTTCTGTTGGCAACTTGTTTACATATGGAAATGTGAATAAAATCACCTTCTTAATATTAGGTAAATTATTTAGCAACTCCAAGTAATTTATAATAGTGCCCTTGTTCACACTTCCACGTCTCCCAACTAAAATAATTATGGTTGTATTGGGACGGTGAGTAACATTTAGTATTCTACTAACTATTTGATCATATAGAGAGATTAGTGTTTAAATCGTGTATTGCGCACAGTGTTCCTGGAGCATGCAAAAGTGGTCCAAAAATGGATCCAAAATCCGTTAACACAGAAAGTTTCTATTTTGTTTTTAGATGAAAAAAATGTAAAATTGAAAATCCTAAGTGATCGGTTTCCCAAGTTATGAACGTTTTTATGTATATGCTTGGCGCACCTATGAATAGTGAAATAGCTTCGCTCAAAAAAATTTAATTCGCTAGAATAGAACATTTGCTCGAAATATGTTATTTCATTTCAAATGATTTTGGTTTAAAGCAAAATTCCGGGTCCGTTTAAAATCATAATTTTCAGAAAAAGTTTACTGAAACCACTTTTAGCGCGACCCAGGATCAACGACGAGGACGTAGTGGTTAACTGATCCCTTTTTTTGTTTTCTACGACAGCTTTCAATAAATTTAGTAAGTAAGTCTCACGATGATAACCGTTTACTTTATATCGTTCCCAAAACTTCAAGAAATCACGATGAATTGACTCACCACTTTGCTCTGATCAAAAACCTAACCCGTTATTTCTTTAAATGAACTGAAAACCTTCTCGCACATGTGAAAGAATTACGTGAATTTTCAGTGTTTCTGAAAGATTTTCAAGACTTTCTAAGGCGGTTTTCAGTTCTTTAATATAATTGTCAAGTGAAGGTCCTACTTTTCCAAAGGTGAAACAACAATTCACTACCTTGTCCATAGCTTTGAAAGCTGCAATGTATGGTATTATTTTAAAAATACCTACATCTTTATATATTTCTGGATCATTGAGCCTATCTGACTCTTTCAGCGATCTCCTACACGCATTGCCTTCAAAAGCATCACTATGATAGTTTTTAGAAACTAGATTAAGCTTGCGTGGCCACAATATAGCTATCTCTAAACCTAACAAGGGAACCAAACCTTGCCAAAATACATGATTTACAAAGCCTTGCAGGACATGTAATTTAGGTATCACACATTTCTGTAAAAAGTAGACATCATCGTCTTCGTCGAAAATAGGAAGATTGACAGTACTGTGACACTGTATACTACACAAGCTCCACAGACTTTCTTTCTATTATCATGATGAGAACACCCAGGAGGCATTTTGAAAAAGTAACTTTAAAAAATGCTAATGCAACTCGGAATGGTTGGATGGCTTTTCCTCTGATGTATATGTAATTTCAATGTAATTTTTTGATTGTGGATTTTCATGCGACACCTAGTGGTATTAAAGTAATCTTTGAATTGTGTCATATATGTATTTGTAAAACAACTCTAGAAAAATCAGATGCATTTTGAGATATGTCGAAGAAACAACGAAACAACTAAAATATGTCTTTGGATATTAAGCAATTATATCAACATTTTAATATATAATATTTAAATTATTAAAAAACAACAATAATCTCAAAAATACGTAATGAATACATACTAAATTTATTTTATTCGGAGTTAAAAAACGAATTACACGTATGTATTTAAATGCTCTACTTGGCTATTCATAAAAACGCATAGCATATACATAAAATCGTCCATAACTTGGGAAACCGATCACTTAGGATTTTCAATTTTACATTTTTTCATCTAAAAACAAAATAGAAACTTTCTGTGTTAACGGATTTTGGATCCATTTTTGGACCACTTTTGCATGCTCCAGGAACACTGTGTGCGTGAGGTATTTACGTCTCTTGCCCACCAATTTCTTAGAAAGGTAGACGGGTACTCGGTGTTTGATAACACCGAATAGAAGCGTCGCTAGGTACAACCTCATACGGTTTTCCATTTTTAATATAGGCGTGATTTATGTACAGGTTGATGTGATCTCGTTGCGTAAATGAAAACAATATCGTGCACAGGCGTTCTGAACACGTTGTATTGATTTTTTTGTTCGTTGTAGCAGCCTTGATACCATCACAGAATCGATATAATTAAACTTGGAAAGTACCAGTGTTTCGACTTTTAATAATTTACTGTGAAAAAAAGTACGGTGCTATAGCTGCCTATGATCTTAATAAATTGTCTAGTATGTGTATATTATAATAAATGTATTACAATATATACTTTACAAGCAATATTAAGGCACCGGAGCGAAATCAATATCATGGCCAGAATTTGATATTTTAACCCCTAATTACTCGCATCACAAAAGTTGCACTACTGCTCGCTTGGGGTATATTTAACCCCAATTTTGAAGATGGCATAAATACAAAACTCGTTTATATTATATTTATTTCTTTAAAATTCTGAAATAATCAACTTTCTACTTTAGGATAACAGTATTAAAATTAATTATTATTATTAAATATGAGATCAATCAAAGACAACAACAAACATGCTTTTGGCATTTCGCACACCCGAATATTTTTCTTTTTACTATATTTATATTTATATTTATATTTTTCTACCTTGTATAAATATAGCATCTTAATAATTTCAGCATTTCTCTTCAGACGCTTGTCCAGCCAGTATGAATGGACAGGGGTAGTTGCGGTATTGTTCACCGAATTTATTGGTGAGCCTATACCACACCAATAGCCAGGTCGGCTAGGCTGTGTAATATCTAAACCAAGTATCTGCATTGAACACAATTTTACAGGGGAGTCAAAAAACGATTTTTGTTATTTGATAGCATGCCATTTCAATAATATTAGTCTCACCTTTCTGGGAGTGATTCCATAATTTAAAGTACAAAGTAGCCTTTAAAGAGATATAGTTTTAATGCGTCTATGATAAAAGAATATAAGTAAAGAAGCAGTTATTGTTTAAAAAATTGATTTCTTATAACAACCTTTTTGAACCTAACAACTTCTAAACCTAGTAAGATAGTGTACTTTGTTTTCATCTAGTTTCAAAATTGATGAGTGATTACCAAATTCAGATTAATTAATCTAGTAACATCACTTGCTTTGTTATTATTTGGTTCCGAAATATAGTGAATAAGTATAAAATATAAAATTATAAATCTAGTATGATCAAGCAAAGTTAAATAAAAATGCATATGTTATGTACTATGAGTTATGACCCATTTTATTATGAAAATAGAACAGTCTTTATTAAAAAGTAACGAAAATTAAACATAATTTTTTTTCTTATAAAATATCTAAATAAACATCTTCGATTGACGAAAAATATTATAATAAAATATTAATTGCGTTACTTAATTCTGTAATAACCGAATCACACTTATAACCTAGTGTCCCGTAAAAATTTTAGGCATACTTGGATATCAGTATAATTTTTTTTGTAGAAAAAAGAATCTGGTTTCATATTTCTTAAAATTACTACCTGAAATGTAATTATTTAATGTTCTCCTTTGAATGTTTTTGGTTACAATACATTTGTTAAAAAACTGTCTTCGTAGAGCATAATTCATTTCCCAATAACTATCCCATATTTGTTTCCTTTCATCCAAAGTAAATAATTTATTTATTTATTTATTTATTTATTTATCTTTATTCGGAAAACATACAGTTTTAATATAAGTAATTGTGATAACTAATATATTATCTAGACACCGATTAAATGTTCTCGCATATAGAAACTAAAATGCTTGTTTTTAGCACAAGTAACACAATATAAGTACACAGGACATAAACAGATCATATTTGTAAACTAAGTACATATATACAAAATAATGATACCAACTACATTAAGTGCACAAAACATCATAAGTCAGGTAATAGCATCAAACCAGTTTTTAGAAATAGTTTTTCTGAATGCATTAAGGGAGGAATGAAATATATCCAGCTCAAGTGTTTCATCAAGGTTATTTACTGACTTAGCGGATCGTATGAAAAATGAATTTTGCCTATAATTAGTTGAGGAATAAGGAAAATATAGATAAGTTTGCTTTCTTCTAGATTTGGTAGGTATATTAAGATAAATTTTTGAAAGTAGATATGGAGAGTCGATGAAATACTGCACTATTTTTACTAGTAGTACTATATCTGCCACTTTACGTCTTTCGATTAATGGAAGTATATGGTGTCTTTTACATTTGCAATCTCTTTTACACTTTTCGCCACAACCATTTAGCACGAAAGGGTACTTTTCTTTATTATAGATGATTCTTTTTTTCTGTACATATACGAATGGAATTTACAGATGAAGCTTCGTTTCTTTAAGAGACGTCAGTACGGTTGTTATCATAATTTAAAGACGATGTGTTTATGTTAATGGGTTCCGGCAATAAAATTTACTTTTTCTATGTTACGTGTATTGTTGCAATTAGTATCGGAGTCACTATTTTCTTCAATATAAAAAGTTTTCTTTATATTTCGATACTCAGTAATAGAGACATTTGGGTCAGCTACAGAATCATCGCTGTCAAATAAATTGGAAATATCCGAAATATTATCAATAAATTCTTCCATACTTCCATCACTTTGGTGAGCTGATGTACTAGGATTGTTGTGTATGTCTGCAGCATCAGGGAATATAGTGTCTTCATTTAATCTGAAATATAATGTTTTATGAAGCCATGCAATTTCCCAAGCATTGTTAGCACGTGTTAACAAGAAAAAAATCAGAAATAGCCACAGATAACATTCTGCGTAACATAATTAGTAGGTATCAGAAATGTGTTAACAAAGCAATATTGTGTGTAAGACGGTATGCTCAATCTCTAAGCATTCAATATTATATTTAAATAAATAAATAAATAAGTATCTGTGCACTTTACACACCACGTTAGTCTAGCCCCGTGCCAAGCACCGTAAGACTTGTGTTACGGGCACTAGGCAACGGAAATATATTTAATATTTTTATAAATTTAAGAAATTTTATATATTTAAGATTTTTTTATTATAGAAATACATATAATACATAGATAAATATCCATGACGAACGCGGGATTCGAACCCGCGACCCATGGCGCACCATGCTTCTTTTATCGGAGCCTCTCCCACTGCGCCAGCCTGGTCGTCCAAAAACGTCGCCGTGGTCGTTTAAAAGTTTAATGATTATTTGGTAATCTCATTATCATTACATGCTCCATTACAGCTGAATTGGGCCAACATGACCAGGACCTCTCGCTTACATGAAACTTTTGCTATATTAATTTCCATTTGCCCATTGTAGTAAAGAAGGGAATGTAGGAAACATATCTGTATAAAAATACGGATGTCTGTGTGTGTGGGTAGTTATCTAAAGAATTCAACAGCTCTTTTTGATGTCCCCTTGTTTTATATCATTAATGTCCCCTTATACTTATAATAAAATAAAAAAGTTTTTTTCTGTAATACATTTAAATCTTGTTGCAAAAATAAATTTACAATAATTCTTTATGAGGGTAATATAATATATATATGGGAGGGTAATATAATATAATATATTATAAGAATCAAAAGTGGAAATCACTCAAAAAACACATATTCAACATCAATTACAATTTATTGCGTTTTAACAAAAGTATGAAGTTATTCGGATAAAGTCATAATTACGTAACAATTAATTTGACAACAATAATATGAAACTAATCGAGTAAAATTGTAATAACGTAACAATTACTTTGGCAAATGAAAACAAAATAAATCTAAAAGAAATGGCTTACGTGACCTGCAAACTTAACACCAAAATGAAATGCAATTATTAATAATATGACCGTCCGATCCGAGCACCCGAAGGCAAGTCCGTGCATGTACAAACGGTCGACGGGACCTAGAGAAGTCAGTTTTCAATTACGAAAAATGGGGTTTTCGCTTACACGGCCTCTCCTGACGACATGTCGTCCTCGACATCCTTGGGAAGTACCGCTGGAGCCTGTAACACGAAGCTCTGAGTCTTCGGTCTCCACATACAGCAGCGGCATTACAGGACCAGTGATAGGACTTTCTTCTGTTTCGACCATCCCGTTTTCATCACTGTGTTCGTCTGAAATCACAAAAACATGTTATTTACCAGCTCAGTTTGCCCTTGCCTTTCATTCTTTCGTCATCCATTTAATTCATACATCACCAACAATACTATCATTCACTCATTTTGTCTTAATTCAATTACTAAAGAAGGTTGAGACGTCTCTTAATACAAACCAATTACTATTTTACATTCCATCACGTGGGATCATTCTCGGTAACTTCATGTTGAGTTTCACATAGGTCCAGCTTGGTCCAAGGGCGACAAACGCCAAGGTACAGCGACAAACGCTAAGGTACGGCGACGAACGCCAAGCACATCGGCCTGAGTGTCTAAGCACACGATACCTTTACTCTTCAGGCGACGAACGCCATATTACAGCGACAAACGCTAAGGTACGGCGACGAACGCCAAGCACATTGGCCTGAGTGTCTAAGCACACGATACCTTTACTCAACAGGCGACGAACGCCAAGGTACAGCGACGAACGCCAAGCCCTAGGCCTGTGTGTCTATGCACATATACCATAAACAAAGAGTAAAAATCTTACCATCAAAGAATGCAGCGCAGGTACCATATGTTGGACCTCAGCTTGCGTTGTCTTCCCATATCTCCCGCTCAGCAGCCGGAGAGCATACCTTCAACTTTGCAGTACCTTTACTACCTTGTAGGGACCACGCATACCGCGACCAAACTTTCCAGTTATTTGTTAGCGCTTGATCACAAAAACCAGGTTGTCTTGGAGTCCGGGTAGTTTTGTAGGAGGACAGCGCCATAACCTATGCTACTCGCAGCAGTGTGAACTTCTGTCGGGAAACGGGTTAAATATCGTAAGTATTGGAGTGCTTGTCACTGATTAAATAATGTTTTTGAGAAAACTTTCACATTCGGGAGTCCAAGTGAACTGATGGTTCTTATGAGTCAGCCGAGTAATAGGAATCATTTTAGAAGCGTAATCTTTTATATAACACCTAAAATAACCTCCTAAACCAAGAAGTTGTTGGACTTGTTTCACATTCCCCGGGTCCTTCGTATTAGCTAAAGCCTCCACTTTTCGTGAACTCGGCCTTACCTGACCTTGTCTTATTACTTTACCCAAACACTCTACCTCGGCTATAAGAAAAGCACACTTCTTCGGAACACAGATTGACTTTTCGCTTAAGCCTATAACTATCCGCAAACGTAACAGTGTACGTCGAGCATACTACGCGAATGTCGGATACCTATCTGATGTGGTGCACATACCTATTTTCAAAAATAATGTTTACGTAGTCCAATTTATTCGGACAAAGATTTTTCAAATCACATTTAGAATCTGAACACGTCCTGTCCGCAGTAACCCACTCGTTTTACTATACCTTAGCGTCTCCCGTCTGACAAGATGCTACTCGCGATACGCACTCGTGATCATTCCATTTATTAGTGTCCCTAGCGCGATCTACTTCCGTACACCATGCTTCAATATTATAAATAGATGGGTCAAAGTTCGACACATAATAATGCTTTGAATTAGGTTGCGTGGTTTGAAAAGCCTGCATTATTGCTTGTGCAAATGAAGACACCTCAGAACACGGCGCGTGTGAATCCGACAACAGATTTTTTTTATTTATTTTTTATTTTTATTATCAACACAAAAGATATTGTGTGTATTCGGTTTCGGTGAAATATCACGAGATTGACTATCGCGGCTACAAGAAACATGAAGCTTAGGCGACCGTGACCTATTAAGGCACCGACTTCGATATTCTCGATTACAATAAGTACAGCGCGACTGGCCCTCCTAGATCGACCGCGCGCATGGTCGTTTAAGCGATCGGCACCGATTATTAACATTTCGCGCGCAATGTACCATTCTGTCGTCCGAGCGACGGACCTCGCGATACCGTGAACCAGCCCGATTGGGTACACGCAAGCCATCACTCAACTCACATCTATGACCACTCGAGTCACGTCGCGAAACACCTCGGTTTCGATTCAGCGAATTACTCCTTGAATTTCACCTACTTTAAGATGCACGTATCTCAGGATCCCGTGACCCGCCTCGAGTGTATTGTGGATCACCACACAATTCTTTACCATTTAATCATTACGTTATAATGGAAAAATAAGAAAAAAAAATATCTATCAAATTAAGTAATTGTTACGTATCCTACCTACATACGTACGTAAACCCTGTGCAACAAAATAAACGTATGAAAAAGAAAACAAAATCTTCCTAAGTTAATTGTAGTAAAGTTTTTAAGTGGGCGAAATAGTTCTTTATCCCGCTTCTGATATAAGAATCAAAAGTGGAAATCACTCAAAAAACACATATTCAACATCAATTACAATTTATTGCGTTTTAACAAAAGTATGAAGTTATTCGGATAAAGTCATAATTACGTAACTATTAATTTGACAACAATAATATGAAACTAATCGAGTAAAATTGTAATAACGTAACAATTACTTTGGCAAATGAAAACAAAATAAATCTAAAAGAAATGGCTTACGTGACCTGCAAACTTAACACCAAAATGAAATGCAATTATTAATAATATGACCGTCCGATCCGAGCACCCGAAGGCAAGTCCGTGCATGTACAAACGGTCGACGGGACCTAGAGTAGTCAGTTTTTAATTACGAAAAATGGGGATGAGTTTGTTTTTGCTTACAATATATTACGTACATACCCGCAGATGCCTGGTACCATATATTTTGTGCTCTATCGGCATTGGGCTATGCCCTCGGCTGCCATGGTTAATGATTGCTAAAAGGTTTTAGGATAAATGGAAGTATATTAATCAAATTTTTTGAAAATTTTTGCAGTGCTTCTATTTTATCTGTGTAAGATCTGAATATAATTCCGTAGCAGTCAAGAGCATAACCCATAAGCTTATCTACTGTAGCAAAGTATAGACATTTAAGAACAGAAACAACTTGTCACAAGATTATATATTAGATATCACTAGTATTATAAATTAATATAAAATTTATTTTCCTTTCCTTTTCAGATGCGATCCAAGCTCCACCTAGAGGGGATTTACCAGAAAGTTCTCTTAGTATTTGGTAGAAGTCTCTAGTTTCCCAAGTTGGCCATAGTTTCCCAAGTTTTCGGTCTATCACAGTAAATAGGCCAGCCGCAAGTACTGGCAGCCTGTGTTGTGTTGCTAACTGAGGGTTTTGTAGATGCAATGTAAACAGTTGTTTTAGCAGTTGGTTTTGTAGTAATGTTAACTCTGGTAAGCTCTTTTTCAATAGTTGAAGACTTAACTGTAGTATCAACTGTTGTTTCAATTAAATTAATTTTTGCTATTGTTACTTCCGTGAAGAAAGAAAGAAAGAAAAATAAAAGAATAGTTTATTCTTATAAATTTCTTTCTTTCTAATAGTGCTAGCTTCCGTTCTTATTGTTGGTATTGTTGTTGATGTTGGTGTAGGTGGTGGTGTTGTTAAATTGTTTTAAGCTTTTACGATTTGTATTCATATTTGTATACTGAAAACGGGACTTAATCGCGTACTATTTTATTCGAAGTATTTACCTCGACTCTCGACGTTTCGGTCGTAATGCAACGGCAGTGGTCACGAGTAAACTGAGGTAGGTGGTGTTTTTGTTGTTGGTGGTGGTGTTGTTGTTGGTGGTGGTGTTATTGTTGTCGGTAGTGGTGTTGGTGTTGTTGTTGGTGGTCGTATTATCATATTTGATGGTGGTGACTTCGGTGGTGGTGGTGTTGTTGGTGGTTGTGGTGGTGTTGTCGTTGTTGGTGGTG
>LUGF01055896.1:135049-145811 GCA_001625245.1 Calycopis cecrops | reverse complement strand
AAAAGTTATGGTGATTACAGAGAGAATGTTATATGTTTTTCATAGATTTTTTTCTGAAAAATTCATTTTTTTATCTAAATTGTGGGTTGGATTGCTGTTTATTGTTTAGAAAAATGGCCATTGATGTTTTCTTTTATTGTGGTATGAAGGCCAACCCACTTTAAGCAATATATTATTATTTATTTAAAATAAAACTCTGACCGAACCCAGTTTTTGATTTTTAGGCGAGAGTAGAGCATACCTACGCTCGCGCTTAAGGCATGCAATAGAAATAAGCATTTACTAACAGGTTCCAGGAGGAATCATAGTAAGATAATTATCCAAAATTTTCTTTCAACGAAAATCAAGGACTCCTAGGTTAATAAATAGTAATAGGCCACAGATAGATTGTGATTGTGTAGAGAGCAGCGAATCGTTAGGGTCAAACGAAAAGCTGAATTTACATTTTTCAAATAGTAGTAGTAGAGTACGTAGTAGTAGTAGTAGTAGTAGTAGTAGTAGTAGTAGTAGTAGTAGTAGTAGAGAGTGTAGCAGAGTACCGATTTAGTAGATCAGTTTTATAGGCCTTACGCCTGTTGCCTGAATTTGGCGTTATATTCAAAATACTATTGACCTAAAATAAAAGAAAGAATTTATAGCGAAGTATATAAATGAGTATAGTATAGCTAAATATAATAGTGTAAGGTTGCCACTGTAAGATATTAGTGGGCCTACATGAATATGAAAGGTCGTTGAATGAGACTCCAGTGAGGTTGAGTAAGCAATGTTAGGTATATTTATTGTTCAAATAGCTGCTTTTAAAGTTTAAGATTATTATAGATACAAAAAATGTGACAAGATAAATTGTGTTACAAATGTTATGTGTGATAAATTTATGAATGTAATTTCAGATTACTTCGGAGAAGGTTTAAGAGTGACGATACATGTACAAACACTTTGCACACGCGAGATTTACAAAATTGCAAAACCGATGTCACTTTTGATAAATATATGTAGATGGCTGCAACATGGCTCCCCTTCATGCGAAGCGTACTACAAGTGGCTGGATGCTTCGGCCGGATCTTGTCTGCTTCATTGGTTCATTGCTTAAGATTTCCTCGTGCTCGTGTAAAAGATAAGCTGGTTTTAGTCGATCTATAGATATAACAGCATCTCGTCCAGATAATTGAATGGCGAAATGTTTCTTTATTCTTTTTAGCACACGGTAAAGGCCTTTGTAAGGTGGTTGCAAAGGCTTGCAAACAGAATCAATACGAATGAATACATGTTCGTAATTTTCTAAATTCGGATGAACGAATGTAAGACGACTGATGCTGCGTGATTCACTGGGTATAGGCTTGAGGCTGTTGATTGTCTGTTAGAGATTAGAGACAAAATCATAGTCCATTCTAGTGTTAGTAGTTTTTGTGATAAAAAAATCACTAGGTAACCGCAGACTTTGACCTATATTAGTTCAGCGGCGCTAACATGTGTATCAGTGCGTAATGCAGAGCGTAAACCTTACATAATGGTTGGTAACTTGTCGGTGCACTTCTTGTTTGGTATTAGCCTTGCCTTCAGTGCTGATTTTAGAGAACGATGCCAGCGTTCAACTATTCCGTTGCTTTGAGGATGGTAAGATGTAATTCTATTTTTTTCTGCGCCTAAGAGCTTGGTAAGTGACAGGAATAATTTGCTCTCAAACTGTCTGCCTTGGTCTGTTTTTATTTTTTGTGGACATTTGTGGAAATCGCGATATCCAGTTTCATAAAATATTTTCGCTACTCTTTCGGTTGTAATATCTTAAGTTGGATTTGCTTCTGGTGACCTAGTTGAGCGGTCAATCATAGTAATTAGGTAACGATGACCTTCCGGTGACGTGGAAAGAGGTCCGACGATGTCTATGTGAATATGAGAAAAGCCACTTAGTGAGATCACTAAACTGATACACGTTAACAGAGTACAACACTTAAGTATCACAGGACCTGGTTGACCGAGCTTCGCTCGGATAAAAAATAATAAGACGGAATTCCGCCATCTATTGAGGAGTAAAAAAACCATAATTATATGTAATATAATATAGATGGCGCTGATATTATATATTATATATTATTATATCTTGAAAACCGAGCTTTTCTCGAACCTGGGACCTTGATAAATCGATTCCTTGAGCCGAAAAACCCCTAATCTGTAACTTTCATGAAAATCGTTGGAGCCGTTTCCGAGATCCTGATTACACATATATAATTATATATATAAATATACAAGAATTGCTCGTTTAAAGATATTAGATATACATATTATAATCACAGAAAGTTCTAAATTTTATAATTAATTATTTGCCCTCACCCGCTTATTAACACTAAGTTATACAGATAACAAAACATATAGAATAACAAAAAATGAAGAAACAACACTGTAACTCACACAGGTACTTACAGATATGTATTTGTATCACGGAATAGATAAATAAGGTTGGAAAGGAAATGTGGGCGGAGCCGGCGCGCCGCAAGTATGATTAGATAATCATACTTGCCACGAAACACGAATGTCATGCTTTTATTTATTTATTTATTATTATAAAGGACACCAGCGATGCACACATGAATACATTTAACAAGAGAAATTAAGTACATTATTAGAGAAAGGTTCTGATGTGTGCACTTTAGTAGGTGACACAACATTCACAAGTCAAAGTTCAAAATTAGCTTAAAAAGTAAATGATCATAATAACTATGTCTAAATAAAAAAAAACAGATAATATTAATTTCAAAGTACAATAATGTCATAAAGTAAGATAATATAATATGTCAGTTTTAGTCGGTCTTACAATGTAATTGTGACAAGAGCTGCGTAAAATTTGTTTAAAATGCCGTGTTGCGCTATTATTATTTGTCAAAATCAAAGCCAGACATCAAGTATTAAGCAAGGAGGCATTTTTTTTCATAGGTAAGTCGAAAAACTTAGCCTGAGATATTTTTTTTTCGAAAAATGTATTTTATATTACGCATTCGTAATTCCTCAAGGAAGTATTATAGGACCAACTCTATTTTTGATTTACATAAATGACCTTTGCAGTTTGAAGCTAGACAATGGCACAATTATCTCATACGCTGACGACACTGCCATTCTTTTCTCATCAAATTCAAAATCAGAATTGTACGAGCATGTGCAACGGGGATTCAATGTTGTAAACAATTGGCATCGACAACACTTACTAACATTAAATACAGATAAAACTAACTTTATAAGATTTTCGATGCGTAAACGAAATACATCAGATTCAAATTCAAAATTGCTTGCTCATTGTTGTAAAGACCCAGCTAATAATAAATGTGCATGTCCAGAAATAAAAAGCACAAATAAAATTAAATACTTAGGCATTTTGATAGATGAAAACCTTACATTTAAAGAGCATATCGGGGCTTTATGTAATAGAATTAGAAAGTTGATTTTTGTGTTTAAAAAACTGCGCCATATTGCTAACTTTAACCTTATTAGGCAAGTTTATTTCGCTTTGTGCCAATCATTAATAACTTACTGTATCTCATCATGGGGTGGTGCAGCTAAAACGCTGCTATTATCCGTCGAGAGAGCACAAAGAGCAATTCTCAAGGTGGCTACTGGTCGCCCTTTCCTGTTCTCTACTAACCTTCTTTATAAATCTTTTAAAGTCCTAACAGTCCGACAGCTTTTTATACTACATATAGTGTTAAAACAGCATGCAGCTTTGTCCGACCACACTCAACCTACTAACAAGAGAAGAAGAAATAGGGTATGCTCCCAAAGTCTTGCCATAAAACATACTTTTGCAACAAAATTTTACATATTCCTAGGCCCATATCTGTAAAACAGACTAAATGCACTGTTGGATATTTATCGGCTCACTCACATAATGTGTAAAAAACTCTCCAGATGTCCCTACAAAGTATGTCTTATGAAGATACAGAGAATTTATTAATTAGGTTAGATTAGACTTTACATATAATACTCCCTTTCAAAGTTTGTTTTTTAAGTTAAGTTTGTTATATAAATGATAAAATATGATAGTTATAGAAAATGGAGTAGCTCTTTTAGCCTGAAACACAGGATTTCCTAGTTCAGGCACCCATGTTATTATTAATACCTAATCTAAGAAAATATTGTAAACATAGTTTATAATCTTCGTATGTAAACTTTTGAAATAAACATTATTTTTATTATTATTATTAATTACCGATCAAAACAACAATATTGCAAACAAATAGAAAAAAATATACATTGTCTGTAAAGTACGCAAGCAATCCACGCAACGCCATAGATAGCGCGTAGTGTATTGTACAGAGACGATACTTTCACGAGAAGACGCATCGCATGGTTTGGGCTTTGTTTTTGGGAAGTCCTTGGCAATGAATAAGAGATGTGACTTATTCGATAAAAAATTCGATAAATTGCCTGCCTATGTACAAAATAAGCCAAGATCACCTCGAGATGCTATTTGGGAATATTAGATCTCATGGCGGATGCAACAACAATCCCACAGCCCGTCAATTCAAAGCAGCATACAAAAAGCTTCTGGTTCATGTAGAATTAAAGTCTCTCGATAATGGTAATTGCACGGCCCTGAAAAATATCACTATACTCAATTGCACATCTTCGCCTATAGTACGTATAAATAAAACGACTAATAATGGTTTAGTGGAAGATGAAATAATCTCTGAAACAAATGACGATGAAGACATAAGTTTATTTTTCAGTATTTAGTAACCAGATAAATAGCCATATTGCTTGTTACATTACTCATATTTTGATGAAAAAATTTATTGTAGTAGGTACATATTTGTATTGGAGCGCTATTAAGTAATGAAATAAATACTGACCATAGATTTATTTTAGCAAATGATAAGGGTGGACTATTATACTCGTCGAAAAATTATGTACAAATTTGCAAAACTTCAGAAGCAGTCATCAAGATTTACACTGATAGTCTCCGACAAATGAACAAAAATATGTTGACATCAAAAATCTTACGCAATTTTGTCGGGTCTCAATTATTCAACAATATTTGTTATCATGAGATTGGATTATATCCTACAGCTAGCCATGTAACAGATTTAACTAAAAATATTATAGAAAAATATATGAATGTAAGATTGCTCTTTATTTTGAAAAATTCTAATTTACAAGAAAGCAAACGGGTGTTACTTAAAAAATACATTTTATTTCGGGAACAATAAATTAATAAATTGCACTTAAAATATTTCGAATACTTATTGTATATAAATATATACAATTATATACAGTTAAATCTTTTTTTTACCTGTGTTACCTTTTTATCTACTAACATTTATATCTCTCATCTCGTGTTAAAGATTTCTATCGATATCAATAGTCGACTGCAACCCTAGTTATGTATGTGTTGTTTTTATGCGTGTCAAGCATTTGTCAAATGCACGTCACTTATAAAAATTGTAATATGTGAACCAATAGTAACTGTGATTTCTGCGACGCGAGCATACGATGCTCGCGTCGCGGTGGCTCCACTGACGAGAGGTTAATGTGTGCGAAATGCACGTACGTATTGGATTGCGTTAGTAGTAAAATAAAGAGTGGGGAGACAAACGGCGACACTGGTTTTCATACAATTCAAACATGATTTCCTTTCCAATCTCTTTTTTCTATTCCGTGATTTGTATAATTTAAAAATCTACTGCGTACAAAGAGAATAGAATGGCCCTAAAATAGATCCCTGTGGCACTCCCCTTTGCACAGCGATTCTGTCGGATGTGACAGTGGCACCACTAGAGTTGAATTTGATATATTGCTGTCAAACCAGTGCAAACCTTCCTGATCAAAACCATAAAAAAATAGCTTTGACATAAGTAGGTATATCACTATTTATGGAATCAAACACCCTGAAAAAATCGAGCAAAACAAGCACAGTACACATACCCTTGTCTTGTGAACAGAGTATATTATCTGTTATATCAAGAAGGGCGGTCACCGTACTTCGTTGCTTTCTAAAGCCGGACTGAATATCTGGCAGAATTTGATTTTTTTCAAGGTAATTAGTGAATTGATCACATACAGCTTTCTCGAGTATTTTCAAGTGACAAGGAGGATTTGTAAAAGGTAGTGCCACACTGCATGCTTGCATGCAGCCAAATTGGGCCGGCACAACCGGGGAGGTACCTCACGCTTACACGAGACCGGCGTAAAGTGACAGCTGTGCTGTCGCTTTCGTGCGGTGTGTAAGAAGCCGATGGCCCACAAATGTGGGAGGTGAAAGGAAGGCAGCACATCTGTATAGCCACTATGCGGATGACTATGAGCATCGGTAGTCATGAAAATGGCTCCGATTGCTCGTTTGCCCCCCTATAACATAAAAAATAAAACCGGCCAAGCGCGAGTCGGACTCGCGCACGACGGGATCCGTACCATTATCTACGAAAACGGGAGCTTATCTTTTGTCACCCGCCGCCACCTTGCAACTACACTACTACTACTACACTGTATAATAAGACGAAAAAATTCGAAGAAATCACGTTTGTTGTATGGGAGCCCCCCTTAAATATTATTTTATTTTAAAATAAATATTCAGTTATAAGGTGAATAATAATAAATTAATATTCTGTGAATATTTCAATCGTCTACCTGTTGCCGTTATCAGTATCGAGCAATAAAATCACGTTTGTTGTATCAATCAATCTTCTTAAATATTCAATCTTAAATATTCATATTATTTAATTTTTTAGTATTTGTGAGCGGCAACAGAAATACACCATCTGCGAAAATTTCAACTGTCTAACTATCATAGTTCATGAGATACAGCCTGGTGACGGACGGACGGACATCGGAGCCTTAGTAATAGGGTCCCGTTTTTACCCTTTGGGTACGGAACCCTTAAAAGTATACTTATAGGTTTATTTTATTTATTTATTTATTTATTTATTTATTTTTACAGGTCATTAAAACTAACTGGATTTGTTTGCTTGGGTAGAGGCACTCGGCTGCTATGGTTATTGATTGCTAAAAGGTACTTATATATACATATTTTAAATAATTTTGTGTAATCGCCATTGCAACTGTGTTTTGTTTTACTGTTGACTACATTTTAAAAATCTAATTTGCAGTGCTTCTGTTTTACCTATATAAGATCTGAATGTAAATCCATAGCAGTCACATCCATAGCAGCAACCCAATACCGAATCTACTATAGCAAAGTATAGACATTTAAGAATAGAAACAACGTGTCACAAGATTATATATTAGATATCACTAGTGTTATAAATTAATATAAAATTTATTTTCCTTTCCTTTTCAGATGTTGTCCAAAGCATTGATATTATGACGTTTTGGGAATATCCGCCGTAAGGAAGCTCCACCTAGAGAGGATTTGCCGAAACGTTCTCTTAGTAGTTGGTAGAAGTCTCTAGTTTCGTTCTTGGCCGTAGTTTCCCAAGTTTTCGGTCTATCACAGTAAATAGGCCAGCCGCAAGTACTGGCAGCCTGTGTTGTGTTGCTAACTGAGGGTTTTGTGGATGCAATTGAAACAGTTTTAGCAGTAGGTTTAGTAGTAATGTTAACTCTGGTATGCACTTTTTCAATAGTTGAAGACTTGACTGTAGTATCAATTGTTGTTTCAGTTAAATTACTTTTTGCTGTTGTTACTTCCGTGAAGAAAGAAAGAAAGAAAGAAAAATAAAAGAATAGTTTATTCTTATAAATTTCTTTCTTTCTAATACTGCTAGTTTCTGTTCTTGTTGTTGGTATTGTTGTTGATGTTGTTGTAGGTGGTGGTGTTGTTAAATTGTTTTAAGCTTTCACGATATGTATTCATATTTGTATACTGAAAAGGGGACTTAATCGCGTACTATTTTATTCGAAGTATTTAGCTCCGACTCTCGACGTTTCGGTCGTAATGCAACGGCAGTGGTTACGAGTAGACCGAAGTACGCGGTGTTGTTCTTGTTGTTGGTGGTGGTCTTGGTGTTGTTGTTGTTTATTGTGTTGTTGTTGTTGGTGGTGGTGTTGTTGGTGGTGGTGCTGTTGTTGGTGGTGGTGTTGGTGTTGTTGTTGTTGGTTTTGTTGTTGTTGGTGTTGTTGTTGTTGGTGTTGTTATTGTTGGTGTTGTTGTTGTTGGTGTTGTTGTTGCTTTTGTTGGTGGTGGTGTTGCCGTTGTTGGTAGTGGTGTTGATGTTGTTGTTGCTGGTGTTGTTTTTGTTGGTGGTGCTGTTGTCGTAGGTGGTGCTGTTGTAAGTATTGGTCGTATTGTGTGAGGATAAGATCTTGTAATTGTTGTGAATGTTGTATTTTCTGGGTTTGTTGTATTTGTAATCCTTTCGGAAGTTGTAACAATATACTTTAATGGAATCCTATTATTTGAGCTCAGCTTGTTTGGTTTCAGATCGTCAGTTGCTGTAATACATTTTGTCATATTAGCTTCCAAAAATGCTGAAAAAACAATTATTAAAATATTATACAATTGTAATATCCCAAGAGCCCGCGAGCGCCAGACTTTCGGCATTTTATAAAAGCTGAAAGTTTCTCTGCGCCCCAACACAGGTAAGACTGTCAGTCAATTCGGGTCGTGGTTTAGCCAATAATAGGTATCAAATGTCTACGAAATTGTACATTAGTTTCGTGCAATTATAAAGCATATTTTTTTCATATTTGTTAGGAATAATATAACTCTGACGCTGGCGTTCGCTGGCTCTTTCTCTATAACAATGTGTGTCGTATATTTTTACAGGTAGTAACGTTCTGTACGCAGTAACTTGTTAACTATACTGGCGCGTTTTGTACGGATTGTATGTATACGGATAGTAATTTAAACTGGTACCGTCATCCTTTTGTGATTGCTCAATAGAAGGCGATGAACAAACCGCACATCACATCCTATGGGAGTATACGCATGCACACGAACCCCTCGATGGACCTCTTAGTGGTGAAGGAGCTTAGTAACCGTGGCTTGCGCTACCACGGTGAAGCCAAGAGGGATCCCAGGAGGGGACGTACCGAGTGAGCTTACTCTGGATGCGTCCATGGAGGAGAGATCGCGGGAGAAGAGATGTCTCGGTGTGTCATTGCCGTGCACCCTGTCCCCCGCGACCGAATGGAGACGTATCGTCAGATGCGTTGGCGGTGGGGTCGCAGAGGAAGAGGAAATGCTATGCGTCGTTGCCGCCCTTCCTCTCCTTTGCGGCCGTCTGATGGTTGTTCCGCCGCTCTTTGGATGAGACCAGCCACAGTCGGAGGTCCTCCACCCATACCTCTGAATTAGCAGATGGCGGCGTTAATTGGGACCACCGGCGTGGGGTTTTCTATTGGAGCATTGGGACGAGGGGTCAGAATGGGCACCTGACCCCACTGCACGGTTTCAACGTTGGAGTCAGTCCCTGTTCAAAGGCAGCCAGATAGTACCCAAGGAGAAGTCTGGCCTTTTCACCGAGGCCAGCCTGTCGCTGGAGGGGCCCTGTTGCCTGTAGATCCGGAGTCATTTCCACAAACATTTCCATGGAACCGCTGATTAACCAATCATACAAATCGACAGTGGCCAAAATCTCCGACGCTACTCACAAGAGATCTAAATCGATTTCTTTGTTTTTAGCATATTTTATCTAATGTAATTTTGCACGATGTTGACCGTTTTAAAATGAATGCAAACTGATAAAAATGTTATAACTTATAAGACTAAGAAAAAAGCCATTTTATTTCAAAAATATAACATAAGAGCCTTCGTAGTTGAAACTTTCTAGGTTAATATATTCTTTGAATCGCTACTCGCAATTATAGCTGCTGAAGGCACCCGCAGGGGTTTAGTCGATATTGCATCATCAAGTGTCGAGTCCGACAAAGATCTAGAAGCCACCTGGGCTTGAGGGCAAAATAATGGATTGACAATTCGGCTACATAACATTACACGTTACCATGACAACATATTTACCAATAATGACAAGTCAACGGCTGGTGGGTCAACTAGTGATATAATCAAAATAAACGAAAAATGTAGCATTTTGTTAGTGAAAAAATTTTTACGGTCGTACACACATGCAAACAAACAGTCAACAGACAAGTAAATCGGACTGCTACCGATTAAATCATTTTTTTTATAGTTTAAGGGCTAACTAGCAGTCGGAGTCTTTTAGTGGCTACCAACACCCATAAACATCCGAGTTTATAAGTACTAATTGTTGCCTCCCTTCCTCCTTCTCTCTCCATGTGTGAAACATAAGCACCGCACGAAACCGTACGTTAAGACCAACTGCTGCTGGTATCATGAGCGAGAGGTACCTCCGCGGTCATGCCATCACAGTTCCGTTGCATTGCAGCACGACAACCTCTTACTTATTGTATCAGATTGCTATATTTTATTTTATCAATTTACCTGCATTGAAATCACAATTATATTCAAACATATCACATGGATCCAAGAACATTCTAGTTAAGTTTTTGTTCCAATCATAGCCACATACAGTAATTCTCGTGTGTTTACAAATTGCAGCTAACAGGCAAGGGCATGGAGGCTATAAAATAAATTTTAATTAACTAAATTTCATTATAAAATACTAGGTGATAAAGAAAATAACAGGTATTGATAATTTCGCACCACGTATAACACGTGTAATCGTGATAAAACTGCAATAATAGTAGTTTATGCAACAACTGTCATATAATGAACGGTATTAAAACACGAGTGAATTTTTTGAAACGAGCGAAAGCTAGTTTCAAAATAGTTAACAAGTGTTTTAATACCCGTGTTATATGCAGTTGCATACACTACTTTATCTTCACTAATAATAAC
>LUGF01055896.1:113425-134878 GCA_001625245.1 Calycopis cecrops | reverse complement strand
TTTCTAATACCTCCAGGAATATGTGTACAAAGTTTCATAATGATCGGTCTAGTAGTTTTGGCGTGAAAGCGTAACAAACAAACTTACATTCACATTTATAATATTAAGTAGGGATATGTATTTATTTTATAATACTAATTCTAAAACTATTTGATTTTCGCTAATACTGACTAATAGAATTAATCAATTAATAAAACATTGTGCAGTGCAGTGAATTTGTCGCCATCAAAATCTAACCAATGAGAGCGCAGCTGCAGCACAAGCTGGGCCAATCAGGAGCGAGTGCGCGCTGTTAAGGATTTTGAGATACGTCCTTCTCACCATTTTTCTCTCCCTCTCACTCTCACACAGTGTTATAATGAGATTTTACGATATCGATTTGGATATTTTAACATCATGTCAAATTGCTTAAATTGAGTTTTTTGTTGTCTGAGCTATAACAGTAGTCATTATAAGTCAAGTATTGGTAACATAAGTAGAATGTTACAACATTAGTGTAGATAAAAATATTTAAGAGCCACCGCACACATGCTACTTTCAGCGTCGTCGATCGGCGGTTCAGCCGCTTATTAAAAGCTCAATACAGCCACACCGCACACGCTTCCGCACATTTAAACACGCCGAACGCGGCAGTTTAGTCCCTTTGTTGCCGATTGAGCATCGGAGCAGTCGCTAAAGCGCGCGTTCCGATACCGCAACCGAACGCAGAGTCGCAGTTGCGTGATGTTTCTTCTAAACCATCGTTTACATGTAATTATAAAAAGTATCTAATAGACAAGTATCTAAACACTAGGTTAATTTATTAAAAAAATATATTTTTGTATTTTTTTTTTACATAGGTTTCGCCTCGAATTCATGACAGCCTCAATAATTAGTTAGGAAATATATGTATTATTATAAATTGTCCACTCTGTGATTGTATTGTATATATGTGTAAATATGTGTATATGTGTATAAATGTATGAAAAATAAAACAAATTTTGTAGTCTCTTATTTGTTATAATTTTACGTTGTATAAAATTCCTAAATTGTTATGTCCTGAAACATACAAATAAAAAAAAATACCGCTGCCGGAAGGGAAAAAACTGTCGGTGAACCTAAAAATCAGTGCCAGGACCTTTAGTTCTGACTTATGCTAAGGTTTCACCATTTTTTGTGATTGATTGAATAAAATTTGATATTCTATTTTTACTATCTTCTTTGTGTATTTACAAATGATTTTTTTTCATTTTGTAAATCTCTTAATTTTTTTCCATCATTTTTCACTTTACTTATTTGTTTCGTATGCCACCTTACAAATAAAGTTATTTATATTTTATTTATTTATTTTATTTTAAATCGTGATGAAGCATCTATACTGTTACAAAATGGCCGACCGCCGAAGCTAATCGTAGCCTGTGGGCTCTCGTCCTTAAAGAGCCGTAAGGTTATTTCATTTAAAATGTCAGAAAAAATAATGTAAAGCATTTAGAAACTTCTTACCAGGGTTACTGTATAAGTATACATACAATACAATATATTTAATCAACTACTACATGTACAATATATTTAATCAACTACTAGTACTACATGTACAAATAACATATAAGGTTGATAAAAGCTAGAGGTGTTAAATGAAGCCACATAATATTTAATGTATCATTTCCAAGCTACACAACAAATATCAGATCAATCGGAGCCTATTGCTCCGAGCCACAGGAATTTTTTAAGGTTTTTACTCACTTCGTACACACTGTACCGTCAGCTGTCACGCGCCGGCCGGGCCTCGGTCAAATCAAGATTACATTTTTTCGCTTTTTACTTCTTTGAAAAATGCATTTTCGTATACATGTAGACAACGCCTTCAACCTTATATGTCATTGTATATGTAATAGTAGTTGATTTTATATATATATAACCCATATACCATTTCAAATCGATTTTTATTTAACTAAACATTACTACATTTAGACGATAAAATTTAAAACACACCCTTGGAATACTTCTTTATTTTAAAATTTGGCCGATGACCAAAAAGTAAGCCTGTATAAATAGTGCTTTTGACCACACGACTGAAGTAAAACTTCATACACGAAACATAACTATGAGAGGGAGAGAGAAAGAAAATGTGCGCGCGCACTGATATTTCTCGCTCCTACAGTAATATAAGAAAATTAGGTCTCTCTCTTTCATTTTTCATTAACTTACATCTCCCGTTCATCTTTCGTTCAACCTTTCGCCTCGGTCGATCACACTTTTCATTTTCACTTCAAATTTTAAAATACAGTAACATAAAATTTAAAACAAATAGGATAATCATACCGGAATATAATGCGCAGCGGTCGGTTTGTAAAATATTACAAATAATGCTGGAACACATTTGCTGATTAGTACATTATCGTGTTATCATTTTGATCTTTATTGAAACTTAAGCGGGGAATCCACTAGACGGATATGCGCGCGGGCAAGTCCGCAGACATTTTCGGTGGATTTAGAGCCGCGCGTACTTCTGGACGCAATATCGGTGCTCGAGTATCTCGACACGCAGACAGCTCGCGCGTCCTACGCGCTAGTGATAGGCGCATGTGGACGCGATATATGTAGCTCTAGTATATTGGCAACGCGCGAGTCAAATCGCATAATCAGGACAAGCTCTTCTTTACTATAAGTATGTGCACTGTTTGTCAAGTGTACACAGACATGTACCCTCCGGCAGACACACATACTTGACATTCTGTCTCGTGAATTCCGCGTTTGTAATCGCACGGAAAGGCAACGGACAGCCTGCCGGTGCACACTTCGCCCATTTGCGACAGTGTGACATCTCGATTTAAACGATCTTTCGTTTTTCTAAAATTCTGAATCGCAATTATCCGTTCTCTTATGGTATCTTAAAAACATGGTGTTATTTGTCCAATAGCGAGAATATTATGAAAGAAAGAAACAAAATATCGCTTTGTAGCACTGTCTCGTTTTGAAAACTAGTAGATTTGGACAGCGTGACAGTTTAGTTGCCATCTGCGCATTGTGATGGGAGATGCTCTCCATGTTCAAGGAAAAGGTGGCATATGGATTGTATCTCGATATTGGTGACAAATGTAAGTTTTTATATATTTTTTTTTTCTTCAATAATGTGGTATGTCACACATATGACACTTCTAGTAATAATATGAAAATACCATCGTGACACTTAACTTATATCGTGGAAGATGATGAATACTTTTTTTATATTTAAAATATGGTTAGAATCACTTTTTGATGTTCTGTTATTGCAGATATTCTGCAATAACATACATAATTAAATGGTATATCTATTTGTCACTTTGTATACATTAAACAGCAATATAAAAGTGCTAGTTATGATTCCAGATGGGGACAAGGTCCATACTAATGTTACAAGTGGTACACAGAGGCAACTTAGTTAATTTCAACAGTCCAGAATTACGAACCGTTAACGATGACGGAACAATTGGTAAGTTATTCTAAATGTCATTAAATTTGTTGACATGCTTTTGTTTATAATTTTTAGTGATTAATATTGGATATTTGTGTTTTCTTAAACTTGCTATCGGCATAAAAAGCCCTTCTAATGTATTCTTATTATAGATGCAGAAACAATATCATTCGCCCATTGCCCCCACCGTGTATCATTGAGTTCGTCTATTTCAAGCTCCTCTTCTAGCAGTTCTTCAAGCAAAGTATCTTTGCCATTTTCTATCGAAAGTTGGATTTCATGGCTTAAGCTAAGCTAATATTAAATAAATTAATATGCAGGAGTCAGATATTTTGTCTTAGATTACTTCTTTATAAACAGCGACGATTCGGGGAAAGATCCGGACGTGTTGCCGGACCGTCGTGTATTTTCTCTCCTACCAGTAATACTCTTGTCCCAATGCTTGTGCCGAGTCTGAAAGTTTCAAACTTTAAACAAAGTTCCAACTTTATTTAGTTATGATTTGGGATGAAAATCTAATTACTGCACCAAAGAGAATTTATACAGAATATGATTCTTTTTTATTAAACCTGGCTTAAAAATTTTGCAGAAATCATTAAAAAGAAAATAAATACGAGCAATGTCTATCGCACCAAAAAGAAAAAAGATGTCGTGAATCGAGAAGAAGACAAATAAAGAAGAAAAAAAATAAAAATATAATAAAATAAAATGTAATTAAATAAAAAATAAAAGAAAAGAAAAAAATACAAAAAATATATTATGGCTGTGTTGATTTATTAGCTCTGTGATTCAGTACCATAAAGGAGATACTTCCGTTTTCTACTATAAATAGAAACATAATATACAGGGTTGACATGTATACGCGACATTAAATTTAACCACATATCTAGTGTATCATTTCCAAGCCACACCACAAAAATCAGATCAACCGGAGCAATAGTTTAGCCACAGGAATTTTTTAAAGTTTTTTCTCAATATGCACACTATGTATCTAATAGCGATCAGGTGGTCAATGTCATAGACCCCGAAATGTTACAAATAATGCGACGTTGCCGCTTCGCACATAGACATGAAGGTGTAGACTACGTCATGTAATTTTCTTACCTCATTCTAATGTATTAGACGTAACAGAGATAGAAATAGATCGGTTTGTCGGTACGACTTATGTAATTAGTATTTAGTACGAATCCACTTACCGTTTGGGCTGCACGTCGCGCGTAGCCAAAATTTATTTTCGTAAAATCGTTGTTTATTGTTGTTAGTAATTAATTGTGATAAGACACCAACTTAATAGTGATAGTGTTTTTTTATGTGACAGGACACGCAAAATAAGTATTTTTTAGTGTTTTAATTAGTATTTCGTATTAGATTTAGACACGTAAGTGAGTTTTTAGGTTAGTGTTGTGTATAATTTTTAAATCTTTTTTTTTAGTTCGTAAAATAATAATCATGCCACATGCTACATACTCAGCGTCAGAATACACTGACATGATTTTAATTTACGGGGAATCCCGTGGAAACGCAGCGCTAGCTTTGCGAACATACCGCGAAAGATACGGATCCAGCCGCACGTGTCCTAGTAATGCTCGCACCATAGTATTGGCAGTACAAAGGGCACGGGAAAACCAGCCATTAGTGCCGCATCATGAGGTAGCCTCACCACGCCAGATGCCTACTGCGCGCGAGCAGCAGGTTTTGGATTATTTTGATCGCAACCCCACATCGAGTCTGCATAGAGCCGCACGTCAGTTTAGAGTTTGCCATAAGACAGTGCACAACATTTTAAAAAGGGACAAACGCAAGCCATACAAATTTAAAAAAGTTCAAGCCCTTGTAGCGAGAGACTTTCCAGTCAGGCACACTTACTGCCAATGGGTAATAGACAGAGTCCACGAAGACCCGAATTTTTTATCAAATATTATGTGGACCGACGAAAGTACTTTTACGCGCAAAGGCATTTGGAACCGACAAAACCTCCGATTCTGGAGTGCTGAAAATCCACACATGATTCGGGAGTCGGAACATCAGTACCGCTTCTCCGTTAATGTGTGGGCTGGTATACACAGGGGCCAAAATATCGGCCCTGTTTTTATTGACGGCACTCTAAACGCCGCGAAATTCTTGGACATATTATCCCGTCCCGTTGCTCAATATACCGAAGGACTACCCTTAGCCGATCTTCGGTATTTATGGTACCAGTTGGATGGAGCTCCTCCACATTCAGTGACGTCGTCCAGAGAGCGACTCACCGAAATGTTTGGGCAGCAGTGGATTGGTCGGTTTGGACCAGTACGATGGCCACCACGGTCCCCAGATCTCACTCCGATGGACTTTTTTTTGTGGGGGCTTGTAAAAGGTGAAGTGTACTCGACAGACGTCGATAACATAGACGAACTTAAAAATAGGATAATTTTGGCGTTCAATAAGTTACGATGTATTACGTCAAACACGAACTTTATTGTACGTTTAAATAATAATATTATAAGACGTTACAATTTGTGCATTAATGGAAATGGCGGACACTTCGAACATTTGAAGATTTAATATGTAAGTGTAACAATAAATGATTGTTGTTTATTATGATCATATTATTTTATCACACTTTCAGCAACGTGTGGTTCTACCGACCGCCCCGCGCGCCCCGCTCAGCTGTTGCGTGATGCGCGACGCGCGCGACGCAAAGGTCACGAGAGGCCATTGCAAAGGCTGTTTACGATTATGCTTACATATTCTGCTATTTAACTTGTTTGAAAAAAGTATTTTCATATACTTCTCGTAAACTTTTTTTTAATAGTCTCGGATTTACAATAGGCACTTATAGTATATGTGGTTAAATTTAATATCGCGTATTCGTATCAACCCTGTATTTGACAATAATCTGACAATTCATGATCTCTAATCAACATTTGTAAAAAGTTAAGTGCGGGACGAGTCATTGTGGTCATAAGGGAGTGAACGACTGTTTTATAGAGTGTTTAAAGATTTCTGAAGGACAAATTGCGATGAATGTGGCAATATTTTATTTAGACAACTGTGCTGGCCAGCAGAAGAATAGATTTATGATGGCTATGTACCTCTTATGTTGTGCAGAATCTTCAGCAACAGCAGTTTCATGTCACACAAATTTATAATCAAGAAGCTCAATGTGGGAGGTTTGGCCCACTCCCAAATTGTACAACTAAAGAGGCAACTTAAAAGTGAAACACTCCTAATGAATTTATATGGACTATTAAAACTGCGAGAAAAAATCAAAGCCAAAGTATTTGAGTTTTATATAATTTTCAAAAATAAATACGAGTATTCATTTTTAGAATAAGCAATGTATGCAACATTCCTGCAAGTTTTTTAAGTAAAAAGTGTACAATAAAGAAAAACTTCAAATAATTATCACAATTTTTTTTAACTGCATTTGTTCCAAAAATAAAGTTTGTAAGTCATCTTCAAAGTAACAACTAAATTTATCACCCTAGAAAATTATATATTTTACTAGAACAATGTGATAAGTTTTCTCTTTTTTTTCAATCGCTGGAAAATAGTGAAGTTATAGGATTATTATATTATAGGATTTGTATTTTGTTATAAGTATTTTAATTCAATATTAGTTGCTCTTTTTAACTTCAGTAAAAACATAGCTATCCTGATCATAATTTAAGAGTTATGATGATTCAAAAGTTTAAAAGTCGTTTTCTGTAACATCATGTTTTTAATGTCACACTGTCGTCGCAGATGGGCGACTTGTCAGACATCGCTCAGACACAGTAGTGGAGTTCCTGGGAATTTTTACATCGGACTAGAGTTGCAGTGAATGAATTAATATGATCGATGTGGGATATTGTTTTTTTACCTATAAATTGCAATGTTTACCCATTATTTTTTTGTGCATTTCATTATTTTTTTTTTAAATTATTATAAAAAAATATAAATGTTTGACCATATCTTTTCACTTAAAACAGTATTTTTTATTTATTTATATGTTAAATCTTACCCGAGTAGAAATATGTAGGAACATTTTTCAACGATACCTTTCAACGATACGTGTATGAAAATAGCAGTAGGGATCTCGAACATGCAGAAAAACGTGGAGGGGAGAGCGGAGCGACAGCTGCTATATACAATCGAATTTCTCGGCTAGTTTAATAATTATAAGTAAATGAAATGTACTCTATTGTGTACATTTAAAAAAATAAAGTAATTACTTACGACTAACGAAAAGCAAGAAAAAATTTAGTACAGAATCTGTTTATTTAAATATAATTATATTGTTGGGCAGTAGGGTAGCAGTAGGGATCTCGGACAGGCAGAAAAACGTAGAGGTTTTTCTGCCTGTCCGAGATCCCTACTGCTATTTTCATACACAGGTATGTTCCTAGGTATATGTCTACTCGGGTAAGATTTAACATATAAATAAAAAAAATACTGCTTTAAGTGAAAATATATTATATTTTTTTATAATAATTTGTTAAAAAAAAACAAAAAAAAAATAATGATATGCACATAAAAATAATGGGTAAACATTGCAATTTATAGTCTAAAAAACAATATCCCACATCGATCATATTAATCCATTCACTATACCTCAATTCCGAGGTTTCACGGTTTTATATGCTCCAGGCACTCCACTATAGTGCCAAAGCACACGGCGCGTTGCGGCGCCGCCGCGACGACGCTGCGACGACGCGGCGACGGCAAGACGTAGCACCGCTCCCATTTAACGTCACTTGCGTGACAAGGGAGGTTACACACGCTTGATCGTCGATGTTTTTCCTTTCAATTTTTTTTTTTGTAGATTTCTGGTTATTCTGATACCGGTTAAAAAAAACGAGTGCTAATGAAGAAAATATTATTTATATGGACTACCTTATTGCATTAGTGCAAGAAAGGTAAATTTTATGGAATAAGTCCAAAGAAGACTTTAAAAATAAAAATTTTTAATTAAATGCATGGCAGCAAATTGCTAAATTTTATTTACACACTATGAAAATTTTTTATCCGACAAAAAGATTAAAATTGGTGTGTATGTAATATTACATCTATGCGGATGCCTGTGGGCGTCGGTTGTGATGAAATTGGCTCCGAATTCTCGTTTACCCCTTAAGCTATAAAAAAATCTATACTATTAATAATAGTATCTATCCTATCGATACTATTGCTTCAAATAAATGAATAGTCTTAGTTAATTTGTTATTTTCATAGTATCGATAAGATCGATAGCATCAATAGTATAGATAACACTGTCAATATTGTAACTAGTTCTCAAGATCAACTATCGATAGCGAAACTAGCGATAGCTGGACAACTCTAACCTACGCTGACCGCCAAAGAGCGCGCGGCGACGCCACGGCGCCGCTGCTCTGCCGCGGCGGTGTAACAGTGCTGCGGCGCCGCACCGCTCGTATGCCCGTTGATGAGGCGAAATTATTGCGGTGCAGCGCCGCAACGCGTTGTGTCCATAATATAGGTCCGCGTCGCGTATCTGCAGACTTGCGGGCACATCTGTCTCGTGAATTCCCGGCTCAATGCAAAGTATTTCAATGAAAACCAATGTGCGTGTTAACGCTCAGTACATCATTTGTCAATATAATATTAGTAAGAGGTAAGAACCTATCTTGGTTCTCGAGCCACGGGCTCGCATCCTACGGACACAGCCTCCCGGCTAACCTGGTCGAGGTCGCTGCCGGATACAGGCAGCTTGTGACCGTGACATGTATCTATGAGGGACTACTAGATCCAGCAGCGAGTCTTCTGGTTGTTGATAATGATGAGTATGAAGATATGTGGGGATCCCGCCCGAAGATGCTGCCACCTTGCCGTGGTGGGGGGCTTGCGTGTATCTGTGATCACCTAGGCTATGCCGGACAAGGCTGCCTATACCGGACAGACTTGGGGGCGGAGAGGCCAGACTAAGAGCAGCTCAGCTGGGGGGTCTCCACTTAAACCAGACGCAGAATCAGCAGACGACGGCGTGGATTGGAACGACTGGCGGGTCCGATTCGGACAAATTGGTGGCGTTCTTCTTTGGAGAATTAGGGCCAGGCTCAGGCCAGGGCTAGATGTCATACGTAAATGTATTCTCCTTAAAAAAAATGTATAAGACAATAAATTTGTTTTTACTTGAAACCTCCTTGAAGTCACCTTACTCACCACACGCATATGCAATGTTTTTGTTAAACGCCATTTTATTAACACATTAGACGATTACGAGGTTGAAACTAAATTAAAACCAAAATAGAATTAAGATAACGTTTAATGGTTGATTAATGTTTTTTTATTAATACTTACGCGGTTGCGCAAAAATCTGAACGATCTTTAATTACCAAATGTATAATGTATATGAGTATTAAAAGTAAAAAAAATCAAAACTTGAAAACTAGCACCATTATAAAATTTCAAAATAAACTAAAATGATAATTTAATCTCTCAATATACTTTGTTAAACATTAACCTGCCTGAAGTCTTCTTTCAATATATGAATATAGAAAATGAACTTCCGTACCTATAACTATCCTATTACAAAATATAACTACTTTCCGTGAAAAAATATCGTTTGATTCTGCATTACTTTCTGAACGAATACGTGCAAGAATTTTTATTACTTATAGAAGTCGGAAAAAAAAAGATATTTACATTTATAGGTCTCTAGTTGACATAAGTTACTGTCACTTAAAATGTGATTTCATTAATTACCATTGCCGTAATAATCAGGATCCGAAAGCCACGTCAAGTCAAAAGTCAAAGAAAACGTAAAATAATAAAGAACACACAACTAAGGCATATATACCTAAGTCAACAACATTACAGAGCTGTTGCAAAGCAAACAATATTTTTTTCGGAATTGGGTACAAGTCTTTTAGGCCAAATAATAACTGATAGTGATCAAAATCCGCATATCAATCCACTAATTTCAATAATGCTCAAAAGTAATAAATGGCAAAAATTATCACACGTTTATTAATTTTCTCTATTAAATAGAACTATGAACATATAAAATAATTACTATTTAAGAACGGAATGCAAATATTTCAAATTCTGGCAACATTCGCTATGAAAATTGATTAAAATAGTCAATTTCCTTTCTATTTAAAACGTTTTTTTTATTTCCGCCTTCCCTTGTCCGCGTAATAGTTTTGATAATAGCTGGTAATTTATTATCTACGTTTGGTATATAAGTCTTTGGAAGTCGTTTAGATGTGATGAGGTCAGATATTAAAACTGACAAAACTAAATAGAGAAGCTGTGAGCCTACAAATGCAAATTCCAACAACACAAAAGTCTACCCCCCGATACAACAAAACTTAGGGTTCTTCAAGAAAAGAACCATTTTTAATCAATCAATCAATCAATATATTCTTTATTGTGCTGTGTGCACATAAAACATTTTACATAGAATACATATAGGAGCATTAAATTATGAATAATGAACGCACACAAAGGCGGCCTTATTACTTATCACTAATTTCTTCCAGGCAACCTTACCTAGAGGAAAAAGACTTAAGCTATGAGGACGCAGTGCACAAGCTATATAATAAATCTAAACATAGATGAATAAATAAATGAATATATAATTATGTATATACGTACATACATTTATATACACACACACATATAAATACAATAGATATCTATATTTACTATTAATACTATATACAACATATAATACCTACTCAATAATATAATACTAATAAATATATGATATGTGTTAGATGAATGATCTATTATGACATAATTATTCTCAGTTTGTGTATCTTTTTTAATTTTGACAGCTGCAATATTTTTTTACCAAAGTCATAAAGTTATTTAGAGTTTTAGCGCATTGAATGTGGGTAGGTAACGAGTTCCATAGTAATATAGATTGTACAGTAAATGAAGAATTATAATATTTTGTGTTATGGGTTGGAATTTCTAGAAGGAGCTTTGAACTTGAGCGTAACACTTTATATTCGGATTTACTGAATACAAATTTTTCTTTCAGATAGCCAGGTGTTCTTGGATCAAACAAAATAGTGTATAAAAGTGTTAGCATCCGAACATTACGACGAGAGCGGATCGGCAACCAATTGAGTTTTGTGCGGTATTCTGATATGTGCTCGTGTTTGCGTACGCCAAAGATAAACCTGATAGCCATGTTTTGAAGGCGCTCCAGTTTATTAAGCTGTTCCTCGGTTAAGTTTACAAAACATGTGTCAGCATAATCTATGATAGACAAGAGCAGCGATTCGGTTATTGCCACTTTGGTAGGAATTGGAAGTAAATGACATAGTCGTCTTATGGAGTGCCACGTTGCAAATACCTTTCTACTTATCTCCTTCATGTGATGAGTCCAGGACAGTTTTTGGTCTATATGTACACCGAGATTCTTCACAGATTGACTGAAGGCAATAGTTATGCCATTTAATAACACCTGCGGAAGATTCTCCCAGTCAACCTTCAAAAGCAGCCCAGGACTTTCAATAATTATGGTTTGAATTTTTGCGGTATTTAAAAGCAGTCCATGACACTTACTCCATTCGCATATTGTGTCCAAATCTTTATTCATGGTTGCTATAGCATGAGGCAGAGCGTCCAAAGTAGATTGGGTATAAATTTGCAGGTCATCTGCGTATAAGTGAAAGAAAGAAGAAATAGAGAGTGTTATGTTATTAATAAAGAGAGAAAAGAGAAAAGGAGACAATACACCCCCCTGAGGAACGCCAGCAGTGATAGGGGACCATCTCGAAAAGCTCTCTTCTATTTTCACCCTCTGCCGACGCCCAAGAAGGTAACTGCGGAGCCACTGAGATATGGAAGGAGAAAAGTGAACAGATTGCAACATACTAATAAGGACATCATGATCAACGGCATTAAAAGCGTTACTAAAATCCAATAATGTAAGTATGTATAGTAAGCTGTTTATTATCCATTCCTAGACGAATATCGTCGGTTATCTTAATTAAGGCAGTGGTTGTACTATGGCCAGATCTAAAACCCGATTGAAAAGGGCTTATGATGTTATGTTTTGTTACATAATTTGTGAGTTGTTGGTGGACAAGGCGTTCAAGGACTTTGGATAGAAAAGGTAGAATTGAAATAGGACGAAAATCGGAAACTAATTTAGGACGAGAACACTTGGGTAAAGGAATAATTTTATTGTCTAGTCGTTGTCGTGGTCTAGTGGTAAGCATATTCAACCACAGTCGTGAGGTCCTGGGTTCGAATCCCGGGTCGGACCAAAAAGTCTTCCACTCTTGCACGTTTTGGTTGAAATTCGACAAGATGCCAATATTGGTAACAGACACAATATCAGAACACATCAGAACATTAAAATAGTGTTTTAGATGATCTAATACGTACCACAAGATTTGGTAGGTTATCACAAGCACCAAAACTGTTCATGAATGATTGAAAATTAATGAGGAAAATTAAGAAAAAAACATAACTTATGGACACGCAGTGCGAGCGGCAAATTACCGAACCTTGGCAACCTTGAAAAAGTCGATTTCAAATATTTGAATACCCTTTAGAAAAGTCTATTTTATTGTAACTTACAGAAATAAATAACAAATTAAAACTGTTTTAAGTTCGCCAAAGTATGAACGTTTTAATCTGTATTTTTATTACAATTAATTATTGACCATAAAACAATTGATATGAGTACATAAGTTTGTAAATCTAATCATTTAATAAAAATCTGTTTTTATAAATAAAGATATAACCAGTCACAATTAAACTAGATGCGAAACCCGACCAGCTGTTGTTGAAATCTCCGGGTGTGAACGATGAATTTATTTTTACGGACCATCAAATTTCAAATCAATGTGTATTTAGCAAAATAATAAAATTAGACGATAAAAGCTAAAACTTACTCTTGGATTGGTTCTTATTGCCTTATTTTAAAATTTGGCCAGTGACCTAAAAATAACCCTGTTTACGATATAGTACCGTACAATGATTTATCTAAAAAAAATTTTTATAGCATGGGAGGCAAACGAGTAGTTGAGTCACCTGATGTAAAGTGATCACCAACGCCCACAGACATCCGTAACACCAGAGGTCTAATAGATGTGTTGCTGACCTGTGAGAAAAGAATAAGGTCGTATCGGTCCGGAAATACCGAGAAGAGCAGCTGATTCCAAATTAAAATGGTGCGCGGGATGAAATGGCGCACAGTAGTGGACTTCGGAAGATCTAGGTGGTGACGGTGGAATTTGGAATTTCGACGCGAACTTCTATAATGGAATTCAGCTGCGGGTATTAATCCGAACAATTCCTCCCAACACTCCCCGTGAGAAATACGATAGAAGATGCACAGCGAACTGACATCTCCACGCAAAGCATTACTATCAAGCGGGCGGTAGAGATACTGGTTATGTACGATTCGAGTCACTTTTCGTTGTATACAATCAAATGGAATGAGCTAATATTGCCTAAAGGTGAGAGCAATACTTCATGTGCGGTCGGACTTGCGCCTTGTAAAGTTGCAGCCGATAGGCTGCTTTGAAGTACTGCTGCGCCCTGCAGAGCACACCTAGCTTTTGTGACGCTAATTTAGCCTTCGCCCAAGTGACCGCGAAACTGAACGTTACTCGATATGTCGACGCCCCATGTTCTAATGCTAGCTTTAGCTATGAGGGGAGAATTCTGGAATCGAGGAGACACTACAAAGGGTGTTCATTTAGCGGAAAACGCGCAAGCTTGTGTCTTTTTAGGGTTGAATTTTGTCGGCCCCGTTCAGAGACATCGCATAAGCTCGACTCGATTTCAGACAACTTTGTTCCGGTACTCGTTGACTTGTTCCCGTGAAATGTTGATGTGGCCAGTGTATAGTGCGTCACCAGTGATATCATCTGCATAGCAATGAATGCTATCGGTTTGAAACATATCATTTATATGCAAGAGAAACAGAGTGGGTGACACAGCCCTGTGAAACGCCAACATTGATTCATGAGGCCCGAGCAAGCACCGTCGAATACGTCCTTAATGCTCCAGTCTGTCAAAAAGCTGGCGATCCAGTCGCAAAATTTCATAGGTATGCCAGAAGCTTGGAAAAAAGAGCTTTGTGCCAAACTCTATCAAAGGCTTTCGCTATGTCCAGATTAACCACCAACTTCTCCCCCTTTAATTCAACAGCTCCCGCCCATCGATGCGTTAGCTAAGTTAAAAGGTCGCCAGCAGAGCGACCTTGACGGAAACCGTACTGACGATCGCTGAGCAGCTGGTGTTCCTCTATATACCGCAGGAGCTGGCTTTTAATAATTGTTTCCATGATCTTTGAGAACAGGGGGTTATTGCCATAAGCCGGTAGTTGGACGGATCCGAGTGGTCCCCTTTTTTTGGGCTCGGGTGCACTAGAGCTGTTTTCCAGATCCTTGGGACGATGCCGACATAATAGAAGTACCGGAAAAGACACGTTAAGACAGGTGTCAACTCGGGGGCACATCTACGTAGCACAATTGGTGCGATTCCATCAGGCCCACTCAACTTATGAATATTCAAGGCCAGAAATGCTTTCCGCACGGAACTCTGCCGGATGTTTAGGTCCGGCATAGAGTGATCACACCTCGAGATTGTAGGCGGTGGAGAACCCTGGTCATTCAAAGTCGAGTTGGATGCAAAAAAACAGGCAAGAAGATCGGCCTTATCTTTTGCATCGTGGGCCAACGAATCATCACACCGACGCAAAGGTTTTTTTTTATTTTTTATTTAATTTTTATTTTTAAACTTTCTGAATCCAGTACTGTGCGGAATCAGCTGCCTCCCTCGGTATTTACGATCCGATACAAGGGTCCCTACCCTTGTATCGGATTCTTCTAGAAAAGAGAATTCCTCTTTCTTAAGACCGGCAATGCGATGTATCTGCAAGTTACCCAGTTTTGTAGATGTCTATGGACGGCGGATGTCATTAACTACCTGCTCGTTTACCCCCTATAATATATTAAAAAAGAGACACTGTCGATAGTATCGATACTATTATAGATCATCAAAAATATCGATACTATCGGTAGTCCTATCGATATTCTAACTATTGCCACACTACCGAAAGACCACCGATAGTCTATCGATATAAGCCTATCAAGCAAAAACACTGCAGTAAACGCACTATGAGATATTAGAGTGTGATTAGCCTTTTTAGGTAACTTAAGAATAAAATAAAGGAGACTGGCAAGTCTCTTAGGACCTTGGACCTGATCATTACATTGATTATTTATGGAGGGTAAAGTAGATTAGAACATACAGATTCTATAAGTATAAAAAGTTAAGCTTTGTTTGGGTTATCAGAGATAATGGGAATTATGTAGTTAAAGTGAGATTAGTTTTCTGACAAAAAATATTTCTAACAATACATTTAATTTTTCATTGGGTCGTTTAACTTTATTATTTTTGCGTATTAATTATACTAGTAACGAAAAATGTAAAAATAATTTAGCCTTTTAGCTTCTTAAATTATATATATTTTTTTTTATACCACGATGGTGGCAAAAAAGCATACGGCCCACCTGATGGTGCGTGGTTACCGTAGCCTATGGACGCTTGCAACACCATCCATAGATTATATACTATAACAGAGATAGATGCGCAACTGTGACCTTATATTGCTTAAAGTAACTGCTCTCTACAAGAAGGCGCTGAATGGTGAGGCGCGAATTTTCAAATCCTGAATTTGTATAAAACTATTAATTTTATATGAAGTAATAATGTAAAATAACCTTTAATTACATAATTTTAAAATGATGTCGCAATGTGTATGCCGTCTAGTGAGCTTGTTTGTTTAGATGGCGTGGTGATAGATTTTTATTTTCGACTATATTAATGTTCTAAGTTGCATGCCCATCATTATATCTAACCAAGTCAAATGAATAATGACGTTTCAGTTTAAAAATTCAGTTAACCACAACAGACTATCCAGGTTAACCAATATATTTGCCAGTTACAAATCAAAATATATAATAATTGAGTAACAAATAAATATATTTTTAAAGATGCTTTAAATAGATAACAATATTTGCAAATGATGTAAATATGTTGTTTATTTCGCTTTTACTTTATATGTCATCAAAAAAAATACACAAAAAGAAATGCACTTCGAATGAATCGCACGAGTCACGACTATTTTTACTACTGACAACATTTTGTATAACCGGTAGTTAATAATTTCTTATTTTGTACGAAATGATTTTGCTGAAGAATTCGACGTTATTTGAAATACTAATAATTATTAAAAATTATATTATGAATTTTAAATTTTGTCCGATTCCTGTAATAGCCAAGCCCAGTTTCGCCAGTCTCCTTTGTTTTTTAACACGATGTGACTGTGATGTGAAAGAATGTGAAAAAATAAATAAAGTATAATTATTTCTAATTAATAATATTTTATTCTGTGATATTAATATTGAACATACGTGGTATCTATCGTAAGAATTAAATAACAAAGCACACTTTAGCGGGGTCTTTAGTACTAGATGACATTACTGACATTGAAAAAAACTGAGTTTTAAAGGGTAGTTGCTCTAGCCTAGCCAAAAGGGTAGTTGCAAGCCTTGCATTGTTGTTCTTTTTCTTGTTGCAACATGTTTACATGTACAAGTACATGTTTTATTTTGATATGCACCGTCATAATTTAAAGTTTCCTGCCGTAGGAAATCACACTAACAAATTTATATATACTTAGTCTGGCCATAATTATATTGTTACATTTAAAAATAGAAAAATAATACATTTGAATTTGGAATCTGTCATTTTTATACGATTGTTCATTGTATTTTCTCGTTTTGGCGCCAATACATTGTACAATATTTTGCGATGTTGAAATAGAGTGAGGTGATAAAGAGAACAGAATGATAAACAGAAAAATATGATCGCATTACACAAAGTCGGCACGGAGCCAAATGCAATTTTAAAACCTCTCCATACACTTGGTATTAGTCAAATGTTTGTGTACCGGGCTATTAATAGGTACAATGAAACTTCCTCTATTTGTGACAGAGAAAGATCTGGCCGTCCACGTAGTGTTCGTACCAAGAAGGTGGACAAAGATGTATAGGAAAGAATTCGAAGAAAGAGAAAAAGAGAGAGAGAGAGAAAGAGAGAGAAAGATTTTATCTCAGGAAATAAGGATAGTACCTAGAACCATGTCGCGTATTTTAAGACATGACTTAGGACTTGCAGCCTATAAGAGATGCACTGGTAATCTCTTAACTGATAAATGAAAGATGAATAGGGTGGTAAAATTGAAACAACTGCTGAAGCGGTACGCAAAGGGAGGTCACAGAAAAATTTTGTTTACGGATGAGAAAATTTTTACAATTGTGCAATATTTTATCAAACAAAATGACCGTATTTATGTTCAAAGCTCTAACGAAGCTTCCCAATTAGTTTTTTTCTTTGTAACAGAACTTATGGCTAGACTAGGTATATAGTAGTAGCTGAATAAGTTTTACTTCAGTTGTGTGGTCTAAAGCACACACAATTTTTATCACCTACTATTTTCTAATGAAATTTAGTTAATAAAATTTTATTTTATAGCTTCCATGCTCTTGCCTATTAGCTGCAATTTGTAAACACACGAGAATTGCTGTATATGATTATGATTCGAACAAACACTTAAATAAAACATTCTTGGATCAATGTGATATGTTTGAATATAATTGTGATTACAATGCAGGTAAATTGATAGAGTGAATTATAGCAATCAGAGACAATAAGTAAGATGTTGTCGTGCAGCATGGAAGCGGCATGACCGCGGAGGTAACTCTCGCTCATGATACCAGCAGCAGCTGGTTCTAACGTGCGGTTTCGTGTGGAAGCACCACAGTTTCCGGCGGCATGTGGAGGGAGAAGGAGGAATGAAGGCAACAATTAGTGCCTATTAACTCTATGCAGATGTTTATGGGTGTTGGTATTAAAAGGCTCCGACTGCTTGTTGGCCCTTAAACTATAAAAAAAAATAGTTTCAATCGGTAGCATTCCGAACAGCAACTTGCTTGTCTGTTGACTGTTTGTTTGCATGTGTATACGACCGGGAAAATTCTTTCACTGGAAAAATGTTACACTTTTCGTTTATTTTTATTATATTACTAGTTCACCAGCCAGCTATTGTCTTTTTATCAATGGAAATAATGCTCTCATGAAAACGTGTAATGTCATGTGTGGCCAAATTGTCAATCTATTATTTTGCCCTACAATAGTAAACATATTTCAAGCCGAGATATCGACTGCAGTCTAGCCATAAATACAATTTTAAAAAATATTTTACATTTGAATTTAGAATCTGTCTTTTTTATACAATTGTTCATTGTGTTTTCTGATTTTGGTTTAATGTATTAAAATAATTTATTATGTTTTATAAATGTAAGAAATGTTATGTATTTAAGATTTTTATTTTAGAAATACATATAATATATAGATAAACATCCATGACCAAAGCGGGATTCGAACCCGCGACCCCTGCCCCCACATACTCCATTTATCCGAGCCCTGTACCACGGCGCCAGATCGTCAATGATCTATGACGTCACGTCAGCGCGGCAAAATGGCGGTCGTTTAAAAAGCTGATATCAGCGTTCTAAGTTAAAACAATTTTTTTACAACCTTATATTGTTGTTTCAGTGCTTAATTTATTTTACATTAATAATAATGACGTAAATTATCATTTAAAAATATAAAAAAAACATGCATGTTCCCTATTTGTAATGGGATAATCTAATGTATAGAATTTCATTTGCTTTAAATATTCACATATTGAAAGAATACTTCAGGCAGGTTAATGTTTAACAAAGTATATTGAGAGATTAAACTATCAGTTTATTTAAAATTATTTTGTAATTTTAAAATGGTCTTAGTTTTGTAGTTTTAAATTTTTCTTACTTTTAATATTCTTAGGTACATACATTTGGCACTTAAGGTAGTTTAGATTTTTACGTAACTGCGTAAGTATTAATAAAAAAATCATTAATCAACCACTAAACGTTATCATAATTCTATTTTGGTTTTAATTTAGTTTCAACGTAATCGTCTAATGTGTTAATAAAATGGCGTTTAACAAAAACATTGCATATGCGTGGGGTGAGTAAGGTGACTTCAAGGAGGTTTCAAGTAAAAACAAAATTTATTGTTTTATACATTATTATTTATAGGGGAATACATTTACGTATGATATCTAACCCTGGCCTGGCGCTGGCCCTAATTCTCCAAAGTAGAGCGCCACCAATTTGTCAAAATCGGACCCGGTAGTCGTTCCAGTGCACGCCGCCGTCTGCTGTTTCAGAGGGATAGGTGGAGACCCCCCAGCTGAGTTGCTCTTAGTCTGGCCTCTCCCTCCATCCTGTCCGGCATAGCCTTGGGGATCACAGAGACACGCAAGCCCCCCACCACGGCAAGGCAGCATCTTCGGGCGAGATCCTCACATATCTTCATACTCATCATTATCAACAGCCAGAAGTCTCGCTGCTGGATCTAGTAGTACCTAGTAACTCGAGAACCAAGATAGGTTCTTACCTCTTACTAATATTATATTAACAAATGATGTACTGAGCGTTAACACGCACATTGGTTTTCATTGAAATACTTTGCATTAAGCCGGGAAATCACGAGACAGATGTGCCCGCAAGTCTGCAGATACGCGACGCGGACTTGGATATTATATGTCTGAAAGATGTCTGACAAGTGTGCACCGCCAGGCCGTCCGCTGCCCGTTCATGTGATCACAAACGCGGAATTCAAGAGATAGACATGTCAAGTATGTGTGTCTGTCGGAGAGTCCATGTCTGTATACACATAACAAACATTGCACAGACCTATAGTAATTAAGAGCTTGTCCTGATTAAGCGTGTTGACTCGCGCGTGAAACGCTCAATCTGGACAGGTTCTTAGTCCACCGCGCATGTTTGCGGACTTGCCCGCGCGCATATCTTTCTAGTGAATTCCCCGCTTAACTTTCAGTAAAGATCAAAATGATAACACGATAATGTACTAATCAGCAAATGTGTTCCAGCATTATTTGTAATATTTTACAAACCGACCGCTGCGCATTATATTCCGGTATGATTATCCTATTTGTTTTAAATTTTATGTAACTATATTTTAAAATTTGAAGTGAAAATGAAAAATGTGATCAGACTAAGCGAACGGTTGAACGAAAGTTGAACGGGAGATTAGGGATGATCGAAAAACATTGATGTTAAGCGGAAAACGTCGATGTTAAGTCCTCAAAACCATCGATACATTGATGATTTAAGTATAATATCGGAACATCGATGTTAAGAGAAAAATATTTCAAAATATGAACCTTATATCGCATTTTGAATATACCGAAACTATGACAAAGACAAAAATAAGATTTATGTCTCTTTTTTCTAACGTAGTTCCGTATGTATATATATATTTCGCTTTCTCTTGCTATTATTATTTCGATATCAGTTCTAGATTATGCTGCAAATTGCAGAGGTGTCATTGGAGTCATGAGTTTCTGACATCCGTGTATCCGGATAGTAACACTTCCTGCTTCTATTGCTAAAACAAGAGAGAAGATAATCACTACGTTTAACGTTTGCTATAACAAACAAACAACAACTTCTTTCTCCGATTTAATTTGAAAATGTATTTCCTGCTTGCGTTATAGGAGATTTGTAGTAGGTGTTAAATATACTAGAAAACGAAAAATACTACGTGTCTTCCCAAAAATATTATATGATGATACTTGTCATTACAAAAACATATTTGTTTTAAACGATTTTAATAATACATTTAAACTTTACCACCTACCATACCTACCAAAAACATCGATGTTTTCCTTTCGATGTTTATCGAAAATCGATGTTTAAGGGGCGATGTTAATATCGATGTCAACATCGATGTTTTTCTACCATCGATCATCCTTACGGGAGATATAAGTTAATGAAGACAGGAAGAGAGAGACCTACTTTTCTTATATTACTGTAGGAGCAAGAAATAGCAGTGCGCGTGCACATCTTCTTTCAGTTATGATTCGTGTGTGAAGTTTTACTTATTCAGCTTTAAATAAGATGCTGAATCGCCGATCTCGGATGCTG
>LUGF01055896.1:74983-91046 GCA_001625245.1 Calycopis cecrops | reverse complement strand
GCATGCTCCTAAGCAAATACCGCCCCATACCATTACTGACCCTCCACCGTACGGCTCTCTCCCAATAATGTTACACTGAGAGTATCTTTCTCCGGGTCGTCGCCATACTTTGGTCCTTCCATCATCTGGTTTGAGACAAAATCTGGACTCATCACTAAAAAGAACTTTTCCGTGGAAACGAGCAAAGCTGGCCCGAGCCACTCGATGACCTGCGGTGAGCTGTGGACCTCTGGCAGGCAAGTACGCCCCTATACCAGCTGCCTTCAGTCTTCTTCTGACGGTTTTGGTACTAATTATCACTTGTCGAACTTCCTGCAGCTGGTTTCGTACCTCAGAAGAAGTCAAGGTACGGTTTCTGAGAACACTGCTGACAATAAATCTATCGTCTCTCTCTCCTGTTACTCTTTTGCAACCTTGTCCTTTACGCCTGGTATACTCTCCAGTCTGCGGGTATCGTTTAACATTGCGGAAAATCACAGACTTGGAAACATGTAATGTTTGAGCCACTTCATTGTAAGTGTAACCATTTTCAATTAAAGTTACAGCTTTAGAAACCAGAGCAACGCTGAGATCCGGCATTATCGCCTAAAATCGAATTAAGTTCACTTCACTCAATAATGACAATTTTTCGTCAAAAAAACAACAGAAATAAAGTTTTTGTTAAAAACAACAAAAGACGACGAAAATTCCATACACTACGTGTCTCAGAAATTAGCAGATAAACAAAAAAAAGAAATGAAATTTAAAATAAAATTATTTTTAAAATCATCTTTTTTTTTAATACATAATATTGGTATAGTGGCCAGTACGAAAATATGAAAATATTTTCCGTTTTTCGACCTTTTTTTTTGCGTTCCCCTAAATATCTCCATGAGTGTAGTATTCATAAGTTTTACATAAGTGAAAAGTTACATGAAATCAAAAACTCGTTAAGTGCTTTACATAAGTGGAAAGTTACATGAAATCAAAAATTTGATAACGATTCACGTAAAATAGTGCTAGGCTAATCGTCACATGTAAATGTCATGAGTCGGCAGCGCCGTGAGGCGCCACCGATTGGCGGGGTGGCGTAATTCAAAGGCTTGAAGGAATTTTACCTCGCGGAATACGAGGTACGCAACCTTTTTTAACAATAATTTCATAGTGAATTAATATTAATTTTATAATTTTAAGATGAACAATTGAACTAAATGAGATGAACTATTACACTTGTATATCGATTCTGATCATACTCTTAAAAGGAACAACAGGGTTTTTGTTACATAGTGTATATATTTTAGATTTCTCACTTATTTTTAAAATCAGAGGGGGGGGGGGCACTCATTCCACTTTAGAAGCGTCTATTAATGTAATTTTTTAATATCTTTTCATAGACGCTCCTCTTATACAGTATGGATGAAAAAAAAATAGATTCAGTTTTTTTCTTTTTTTTTTCGTTTTGGCGGTAGTTAGGTATATGAACACCTAGTCCGTATCTCTTACTCGAATTCAATGTAAAAATTACACCATCGTCTGAAATCTGTACTTGATTACAACGTTAAGTATTTAATTATTATTCACCACAAACATTAGCAAGATGTAAAACACAGCGAATCACTTAAAAACTTGTTTACATTTGAAGTGACAATCAGCTGTTCGTCCTTTGTGTTGACCGTTGTGTGAAAATAAGTTGTAATCAGTGTGCTCGCTCTAAAAGCCCGAATTTTGTAAGTATACAGTTATTAATAATAAAATAGACACCAAATTTAGGAAATATCCATATAAATTAAAGTATTTAAAATTTATAAAAGTAAAGATATAGCAGCGACATCTAAGTAGTTTATATCTTCAAAACTAAGCCTAAAAGTTGAAAGATGGCAAGTAAATGTAACGGCTGTGGCAAATTCACGTCTTCTGCAGATGGGGCAAAATGTAGAAAAAGCTCTCAATTATACCACCGTGGCTGCATGTCCAATCTTAGCCCTGGCAACACGTCAGCACCTAAGTGAATATGCAAAGGATGTAAGAGTAGTGACGCATCTGTTGATAGTTTTGTAGACGCCAATAGCATTAGTAGCATTGAGGCCATGACCAGATCCATTGACCTGTTACGAACTAGTTGTCGGCATGCACTCGCGAGATGTGTTCCTTCAGGCAGGAGATCAGCTCGGTCAGAACGACCTTGGCCGAGTTTAAAAACCGCCTAGATAAGTTTGACGAGCGATTGAGCAAGTTAGAAGAGCACCAGAACGTACCTGTATCTGCCGATAACACCATTGCTCACCTCAGGGCGGATATTAATGACCGGGATCAAGAGTTAATGCAAAATGATATTGAGATAACTGGAATAACCGAGTTTGACGGCGAAAATCTCACATATGTAGTCTGTCTCGTCAGTAACAAGTTAGGTGTTAATGTCGAGGAGCGGGACATCGCGAGTGTGCGGCGAGTCGGCATAAGGCGAGTCGGCATAAGGCGAGTCGGCATAAGGCGAGTAGGCATACGGCGAGTCGACATACGGCGATCGGCAGCGGCGGCGGACTCGGGCCAGCAGCGAGCGCGCGGTATATGCGTGCGCTTCGCTCAGCGTAAGGTGCGGGATCAGCTGCTGCACTCTGCGCGCCTGCGTCGCGGCGCTGATACGGACGGCTTCAATATAGGCTCGACTCCGCGCAAATTATATGTTAACGAAATGCTCACACGTATTAATCGCCAGTTGTTCTACACCGCTCGCGCTAAAGCTAAAGAAGCGGTTAGGCGATGACATGTGGACACGCGAGGGTCGTATTTTTGCACGTCGTGATGCCGACGTAGACAATCGTAAATATCGCATTAGGTCAGCTTTGGATAAGGTTTATTCTTCATAATTTGTTGGTTTTTTATTATGTCTTCATATTATATACATTTCTTTTTTACACGTCAAGATAAAATAGTAATTAATGTCACTGTTCTTCTCTTTTATAATATTATGTATTGTTTAGTAGTGGATAACTTGGGAGGTCGCGCATTTCACAAGGATAGTGTTACTCAGTTGAAAATAATACTTATGTGTTACATACACTCAACGATACTTACATTAACAAACACCTTAATTGAATTTCACCATGCAATGTATACTCCTATGCCATTTAGTAGTCTATTTTTTAATCTTATATATTTTGTAATGTATTTATTAAGTTATATTCAGTTTATTTCATATTACATATTGCTCATATGTTGTGCTATATAATTGTGTTTTATAATTTACTGGGTATTAAAATTGCTTATGTTATTTTATTTATATATTTGTAATAAATGGCTCCAATAAGAAATACTCGTGTTGGTCTCATTAACCCGCGCTCCCTGGGCACAGGTCAAGAAAATCTAGTGGTCACGCTAATGAGGGATGAGGTAGACATTCTAGCCCTGAACCAGACGTGGCTGAAAGAAGGAGAGGAAGATATAGCTCCATCTGTACCCGGATACCACCTACAGCATGTTCCTCGCTCGGCGAGTATACGGGCTCGAGGTGGCGCCGTGGGGTTTTATCTTCAGAATGAATTGCCTACTCGTATCCTTAAGCATTACCAGTACTTTCGAGCAGATGTGTCTACAAATTAACACTAATCAAAAAAAAATTACCGTCGGCACATCCTACCGCCCCCCTTGGCTCTCAGTAGACACATTCTGACAGCTGTGCTGTCGCGTTTCGTGCGGTGTGTAAGTAGCCGGTGACCCATGGAGGTGGGAGGAGAAAGGGGGGCAGCGCATTTGTATAGTCGCTATGCAGATGTCTATGGGCGTCGGTAGTTATGAAAATGGCTACAACTGCTCGTTTGCCCCCCTATACCATAAAAAAAAAACATTCATCAATGCCCCTAGTGACTCAATCAGCTCGTTATCATGGCACGACCACATCATCCTTCTCGGTGACTTCAATATTAACATATTGAACACCAGAGGGAATAACACACTATTACTTAATGATCTCTTGTCCAGTTTCAGTCTCCGGCAGTTTGTAACTGAGCCTACTCACTCACCGCTCACACTGAGACCTTACTCGACCTCGTGTGCTCGGATGCCCACGTAACTCGGGTAATTGTAGGTCACATCCCTACCCTGAGCGATCACGCATTAGTTGTGTGTGAGTTAGACGTACCTAAGGTTAAAAAGCAGCAAAAATTAATACGCTATAGGCCAATTAAAGATATTGACGTTTCTCTGTTAAGTAATTGTATGGAGTTAGCCGATTGGAGCGCTCTGAGAAACGAGGTGAATGTCAACGAATCAGTTAAATATCTCACTTCTAATATACTAGTTTTTGATATCATTGCCCCCCTTAAAGAAATCACAATAAAAGAAAAGAGTTATCCGTGGATAACGAATAATATCCGTTTAATGATGAAACGTCGTGACGAGGCCTATGGAAAAGCTCATAGAACAAAAAATCCATCAAAGCTATTGTTGATAGTGTTAAGGTTCACTTTGCGTTGTAGGTTGCGGGGATATTGACAAGACGTGTTCTCACTTTACTGATTTATTTGCGACTGAGATATAACAGAGACGGAATATGACACGTATTAAAAATTATAAGTAATGCGAACAAACATGCCGCCCACCAAAGGGCATAGGGCCCTTTAACTCAACTTTTTGTAATAAATGTAATGTTACACAACTTAAATGGTGGGCGAATACTAAATTAAATTTGTATACATGCAAAATAATACAATATACTTTACATTATTCTGACACAGTATCTACAGGTAAGTAACACAACTTAGTCACTGGTCTTTTCACTATAGTATCGCCACTTTTTACACTGTACACTCTTGTAGCACCGTCAGCTCCAGGATGTTGAATTATTCGGCCCAATGACCACTTTCCCGGAGGTAAGTTATCAGTCTTAATGATCACTATATCGCCGACCTGAAACTCATTCTGTTTCTTAAGCCATTTAGGGCGCTGTTGTAGCCGAGTAAGATATTCTTCTTGCCATCGCTGCCAGAAATCTCTCAATATTTTTTTGTGTGTACTGCCAACGTGACAAAGCACTTAATTTTGTGTGCGTCAAATCGGGTGCTGGTACTATTATTGGTGCCTCACCCACGAGGAAGTGTCCTGGTGTCAGGGGGGTTATTTGATCAGTATCCATATTATCAATAGGGCACAGGGGCCTAGAATTTAAGCAGGCTTCTATTTCGCACAAAATAGTGGTCATTTCCTCAAAAGTCAGATTTGTTGACAATATTCTTTTTAAGTGGTACTTTGTTGATTTAACTCCAGCTTCCCAAAGGCCGCCAAAATGTGGACTGTATGCTGGTATGAAGTGCCATTGGGAGCCATCTGTAGCTAAAGAATCTACAATTTGCCCAGTAAATTCCAGGTTTGCCTCCTTCCAAGCAGCAGCAAGATCTTTGTTGGCCGCTACAAAATTTCTGCCCTGATCACTCCATATGTGACTGCATTTACCTCTGCGAGCGACAAAACGCTTAAACGCTCCTATAAAGGCTTCTGATGTCATATCTCCTACTAATTCAAGGTGTATGGCCTTGGTGGACATACAAACGAATATACATATATAAGCTTTTTTGGTCTTTGCTCCTCGTCCTTTGTTTATCAAAATTTTAAAAGGGCCTGCAAAATCTACACCGCTATGTACAAACGGTCTCGATGGCGTTACTCTTTGTTTCGGTAAGTCTCCCATAACTTGCGTTCTTGAAGACGCATTACATCTTGCATGATTATTTAGAAAGAGGTAGTGCCACGCTGTATGCTTGCATGCAGCCGAATTGGGCCGGCACGACCGGGGAGGTACCTCTCGCTTACACGAGACCGGCGTGAAGTGACAACTGTGCTGTCGTGTTTCGTGCGGTGTGTAAGTAGCCGGTGGCCCAAGGAGGTGGGAGGAGAAAGGGGGGCAGCGCATCTGTATAGTCTTTATGCAGATGTCTATGGGCGTCGGTAGTCATGAAAATGGCTACAACTGCTCGTTTGCCCCCCTATAGCATAAAAAAAAAGCATAAAAAAAAAAATGCATTTGTGAATATGTGATTTGATTACTTCCTTTACTCTTATTATCCAATATTTTGATCTAATGAAAGATAACATTAATTGAAATCCTCCGTGTAACGTCTTTATATGGGCGTTTGCAATAATCAGTGAGGTAAGTGCATTGCTTTTTCCCAAGATTATAGGATGTTTGCAGTTTTCATCCAAGTTCGCGTGTCTTAGGCGACCGCCCACCCTGAGAATACCAAGCCCATCAAGGTAAGGATTTAACGATTTTAATGTACTAATTCTCTTTACATCCATTTTCTTTTTTAAACTATCTATTTCCTCTGTATACTCTGCTGTTTGTACTATCCTTATACATGTGTTTAAAGCGTCTTCTAATTCACTAGTACTTACTGTTGTTCCAATTTTATCATGTTCTTTTTTCAATTTTAAAAATCTTTTGCAATATGCTATAGTTTTAAGTAGTTCATTTAATGTATTAAATTCTTTTAATTTTGTTAAAAAATATATTTTCTTTTTCAGGTGTTTGTTCTATCATCAGGTTCGTGTACAACTGGATCTTCTTCAACTCTAAATCTGTGGTCTTGACATTGGGTTTAAGATACTCAGTGTCCTTCTTTTTCAAGAACTCCGGGCCATACCACCACAATTCACATTTTTTCAGGTCTGACAACAGCATCCCACGTGAAGCTACATCTGCAGGATTTTCATGAGATTGAACGTGGTACCACATGTTTGCTGGAATGTTATTTTCTATCTCTACAACTCGATTAGCGACAAAGGTTTTCCATTGATTAGGATCGCCAGATATCCACGAATTTATATTTGTGAAGTTGGTATTCTCATTGCTTCTCCAACGAGTTTCAGTAGCTTTGCTGATAATAAAGCTCCACAAAGTTCTAGTCTGGGTAGAGATATAATTTTAAGAGGTGCAACTTTTGTTCTAGCTGCTACAATATTGACATTGATTGTTCCATCGTTTGTTAAAACTCGACAGTATACCACGGCGCTGTATGCCTTTATAGAGGCATCACTAAACCCGTGCAGCTCCACTGCATCTTTGTTTGAATTGAGTGTGTTCAACCATCTCTTGACATTCACTTCGTTTACGTTGCCAAAATCTGATCTAATTTCTCTCCATTCCTTAGCAAGATTCGAATCAATTTGATCATCCCAATTGACGCCAGTCTTCCATAATTTTTGTACAAGTATTTTAGCTTGTACAATGCTAGGCGCAAGCCATCCTAAAGGATCAAATAGTTTTTGTAAGTCAGATAAAATGTTTCTCTTAGTAATGTTCTTAGGATTTTGAGTTAAAGCTAGATTATACTGAAATGCATCAGTACCTAAATCCTAAATGATACCCAAGGCTTTTATTTTGCCATCAAGATTTAAATCTAATTGTGCTTTTGAAGATCTTTCACCTGGTTCAATTGTTCTCATAAATTCTAAATTGTTTGAGGACCATTTTGTTAGTTTGAAGCCACCCTTTTGCAGTATGTCTCGTATATGTTGAGCTGTATTGATTGCTTCTTGGACAGTATCCTTACCGGACATTAAATCGTCCATGTAGAAATCTTCTTTTATGATCCGAGCTGCTTCTGAGTCAGCATGTCCTTCATCCTTTGCAAGCTGTTGAAGTGTCTTTATAGCAAGATAGGGTGCAGCTGCAGTGCCGAATGTGACTCAAAGCAGACGATAATCCTTAATCTCATTTGATGTATCAAATCTCCAAAGAATTCTTTGATAGTCTGTATCTACTTTTGCTATTAGGATTTGTCTGTACATCATCTGAATATCAGCTGTGAAACATATTTGGTTTGTCCTCCATCTCATTATCAAGCTACGCAGATCGTCTTGAAGTTGTGGTCCTACTAGTAGTTCGTCATTGAGGGATATTTGATTTGTACCCTTGGCTGAAGCATCATACACGACACGAGTCTTCGAAGTCTCTTTGTCTTCTCTTACAACGGCGTGATGCGGTAAGTATACACATTTTTTTGTATTTATTTCTTCAACAGGTACTTCTTCCATGTGTTCGAGTGTTATGTATTCTTTCATTACTTTTTTGTATTCTTCTTTCACTTTTGGTTCTCTTGTAAATCTTCTTTCTAGTTGTAAAAGTCTATTTTTTGCTATTTCTCTAGTATTTCCTTCAGTTGATTTTGGCTTTTCAGTTTTAAATGGTAGTTTGACCTTTATCTTTATCTTCCTTGTTGATCTCTTGTATGTGTCGTCTCAAAGTGCTGCTCACATAGTCTCTCTTGACGGGTAAGTTTTCTATTTGTGGTTGTATCAATTTCCCAAATAGCTTCTAGCATTTCGTCCATACTTAGGTGCATAACAACAAATGATTCTGCATGTTGTGTGTTTCTATCGATCTCTCCAAATAAAATCCAACCTAGGGTTGTAGCTTGAGCACATGGTGTACCAGGTGGACCTCTAATTAAGTTTTGTTGCAGTATTTGTGCGTACTCCTTAACACCAAGAAGAATATCAATGTGACCTGGCTCATTGTAATGTGGATCAGCCAGTTGTAGTCCTTCGAGGTGCGGCCAGTCATGGACTTCAATTGTTTTAGCAGGTATCTTAGTAGTCAGGGGCTTGTTCATCACGTATGCTTGTACTTGCAACATATAGTCAGGTTGTGTTCGTGATGAGATATGTAGCTGAACTACTTGATTTACATTGGAACGTGTAGATCCTACTCCTACAATACTTCCGCGAGTTCGTTGTCTTGTAAGTTTCAGAATTTGTGCTGCTTTCTCGCTTATAAATGATGCTTGTGAACCTTGGTCTATTAGCGCTCTTAATCCGACGGTGTGCCCATGTTTATCGCATACTGTCACCATTGCGGTTGCTAATAGTGCTACTCCCTGTCTAGTTGTATGATGAGACGCATTTAACATGTACGTCTTCTGTCTCTTCTACACTGTGATTGATTGGCAACGTCGGTTGTTTAGTATCTTGAAGTGGGGCGCTCGGTGCTACCGATGTGTCCTGATTCTTATATAAATGTAGTAGAGTATGATGGCGTCTGTGACATATACGACATGACACTGGTATTCGACATTTGAGTGCAGAATGACCAGCTGTTAGACAGTTGAAACATAGATTGTTCCTCTTCACAAATTGTATTCTCTCGATAGGTTCCAGCTTAGTATATTGTTTACAATGGCATAGTGTATGATTCTCCTTACATATAATACAAGTTTTTGACACCGGCGTGTGTGTATTTAATGTAGTCGCAGTATTTGTCGTTAACACAGGACGTGGTGTAGGTTTCTCTCTCGTCGGGACTGCTGGTGTAACTAATTCGAGGGTACGGTACTTTGTTTCTAGAAAATTCTTTAAATCAATCCACGCAGGTAGCTCTTCCGATTTATTTCTATAGTTGTACTCCTCCCACTCTTTATGTGACTCCGTGTCAAGTTTCTGTACTATAAGAAACACAATTAATGGGTCCCAGGAGTCGATGGTAATTTTTAAATTTATTAATTGGTTTAAACACTATGTAGTTACGTCTAAAAGTTGTTTATATGATGTAGCAGTCTGATTAGTCATTTTTCTTTGTGTAAATAATCTCTTTAATAATGAATTGACTATAATTCGTTTATTTCCATACCGATCTTTTAATGTAGCCCACGCCTGGGAATAGTTTTCGTCGGTTACTTGTATATGCTTAAGTAAGAACGCGGCTTCGCCTGCAACGCTAGTCTTCAAGTAATGCAACTTTTATACGTTGGTAAGTGAACTATTCTCGTGAACCAGCGATAAAAACATATCATGGAACGTTGTCCAGTCTTCGTAGTTGCCGACAAACGTAGGGAGCTGGATTCTAGGTAACTTTACGGCTGTTACTTGAAACGATTCTGGAGGCGGGTGTTTAGTGCAAGTGTTTAATAAATCTTTTAAATCGGCTTGTATGTCCAGGTACAAATCTTCGTATAAATAGTATTCTTCATTCTTAAAATACGGCAAATGAATTTGTTGTTCCTTCGGACAGAGCTTCACCAACTCGTTGTGATGTCCCTTAAATTCGGCCCAGTACTCATCTATCGTACGCAACCGTGTTTCGATGTAACCTCGAGTGAGACGTGCTTTCGGACATTTCTTCAAATTAATTTGTGCCTTTTGTAATTTACTCGCCGAATCTTCTAATACACATAATACTTTGTCTAAAGATGTCATTGTAATTATTTATTTGCACTTCCCAAACACGCAAAGTTCAATAAATTGTTCATTGAACTTAAACTTCTCCGTAAAATCACCTTGTAATTGCGAGCGTAATAAGTAATAACACGTTAAAGATGCACTCGACGCGTTCCCGATGCAGCGGTAAACCGGTCCTTTTGTTCTCGCTTATCGCTGATTTGTCTATTGCGGTCCGGCATCCGGCTCGAAGGACCATATGTTGATAGTGTTAAGGTTCACTTTGCGTTGTAGGTTGCGGGGATATTGACAAGACGTGTTCTTACTTTACTGATTTATTTGCGACTGAGATATAACAGAGACGGAATATGACACGTATTAAAAATTATAAGTAATGCGAACAAACAGCTATGTTATTATAAAGAGCTTAAAAATCTAGTAAAGCAGGCTATGACCGCTGAAAATGATGCCTACTTAAGAAAATATATTTGTACCAACATAGAAAACCCTAGAACTATATTGTGGAAATATATTTAAGAAAATGTAAATATAAAAAAAAAACCTTACACTTTCCTACTCATTTGTGTGATACTGAGCAGATAAATTTACATTTTCTAAATGTCCCAGGAGACAACATAGTGAGCCCATCGTACATGGATTATTTTAATAAAAGCAAACATGATTCATCACATACTTTAACTTTACACTCGGTAACGGAGAGAGAGGTAGCAATCGTTACCCGGGAACTACGATCCAATGCGGTCGATTCAGATGACCTTTCGTTAGATATGCTGCTCTTATCTCTTCCGTATACCGAGTCCCTTCACTAACTTAATTAACCAAAGTATATAGTCCTCTGTCTTCCCTGACATGTGCCGTGAAGCTGTGGTGCGCTCTATACCCAAAACATCCCAAGCATAGAATTCAAAGACCTACGTCCAATCAGTATACTCCCGTGTGCTTCTAAGGTCTTAGAAAAAATTGTTCGTAAACAACTTACAGAGTACGTGGAGAGTAGTGATATTTTACCTCCTTTGCAATCCGGTTTTAGGAAGCACCACAGCACAATAACAGCTCTTGCAAGTGTTTTAGACGATATTCTTAATGCTCAATATAGCGGGTATGTTACCATTATGGTGCTGCTCGATTTTTCTAGAGCATTTGACACCATCAATATAAGCTTTCTTTTAGAAAAACTACGATTTTAGGGATTAGAAGAGGCTTTTGTACTGTGGTTTGCTAGCTATCTACAAGATAGACACCAAATCGTAGAAATTCAAACGAAGGAGGGAAATGTTATTTCGTCGCGGCGTAGACTCGTAAATAGGGGAGTACTTCAAGGCTCTATTTTAGGACCAATATTATTTAATATTTACTCAGCAGATGTCACGGCATGTATTCAGCACTGTACCACGGTACCACGTCTATGCCGATGATATCCAGATTTACATCTCATTTAAGCCCCAGGATGTTGCACCTTTCCTTAATAAGATCAATAGAGATCTGGACAGGATTTATGGTTGGGCGGAATCTAATGCTTTGGTAAACCCTACTAAAACAAAATACATTGTATTTGGTACCCCTAAATTAGTTCGAACTATTAAAAATTCAAACCCTGTCATAATAATAAATGGTCAGAATGTTGAAAGAGTGTCAGAAGCTCGCCACTTGGGACTAAGCATGGATGAAAATCTACGCTTTGAAAAACACGTATCTAAAATAATACGCAGCTGCTTTTACCGCCTAAAAATCTTGTACCGAATTAGAAATTCTCTTAGTGAAGATCTTCGTATGAGACTATGTGATGCTTTAGTTCTGACTCAGTTTAATTATGTTGATACAGTGATAGGTCCTCGACTACTTGAGAGAATAAAAAAATGAATACAACGTGTTCAAAACACCTGTGCACGGTACGGTTTTCAAATTCCGCGGTGAGATCACGTTACTCCTCACTTAAACCAGGCATCGATATTAAAAATGGAGAACCGCAGGAGATTGCACTTTGCGTCTATGCTATTCGGCATTATTAAACTTGGGGTACCTGTCTACTTATCTCAAAGATTGGACTGGACAAGAGACATTAACACTACACATAACAATTTACATACATCAATTCACCTCACAGCTGCTTTCAGGGGCAGCTTCAAATACGCAGCATCCAAGTGCTGGAATGACCTCCCTCCTCCTTTGCGTGATCTTCACACAAAGGAATCATTTAAGCGCCACTACAAAACCCTTCTTGAGCGACAAAAACAGTACTGATATATGATGCGTGTATATTTTATATGTTTTTTGTGTGTGTGTAAGTGTATGTGTTTGTGTGTATGTATTATACATATATTACTTTTGACCTATCTGCGTTAAAATATAAAAAGTATTAAGTAGTAATCTATATTTAAACATAATGTATTTTGTATGTGTAGTAATATTATAAAAACAAATAAGTATCTAAGTAATATAATTATGTACGTACCATAAGTGTATGAGCATCTTATATTATAATTATTTAGTACTTAAATTTGTATAATTTTATTAGTTTATTTATTCATTACGCCTTCATACCGCCAAAGCGGGAAAAACTCCGTAGAGATGAACCTGAAAATCAGTGTTGGGAAAATTAATCCTAACTTCTCGCCATTTTGTGGAGTGCGCTGCCACCTTAAGAAAGTTATTGACGTTATTGTTCACTTGTTTTTTATACTTTTATTTTGTGCATAATTTGTCTGCTTTATTATTGTACATATTTTGATGTAAACGTTCTTTCTTGGTGCAGTGTATTTTTCGCAAATAAATCATTATTATTTATTATTTATTTATATAATATTACTTATTATCCGAAACCGGTTCCACAGTAAAAAAATATAGTTTAATTGCTCATTAACCAAGGAACTTGTGCAACCGCCCTTTACTAAAACCCGCATACATAAATTTCATTATTTTCTCCTACCAGGGTATTTTCCCATGAAAGGTAAAAAAAATAAACACAAAGAGTGCGAATTGACAAAAACGGACTTTAAATACAAGAAGTTTTAAAATAAAAAGTTCTTTTGGGTTAGGTACTAAAAAATGATTGCCATAGACTTTACTTTTTATTAAGTCTATGATGATTGCATTACAAATTTGAAGCTTCTTTGTCTGCTAGAAGTGCCAGACATTTGATGATCGGTCAGTGAGTGACAAAATCGAGAAACTTTAACAAGTACCATTTTCTAATCTACTGGTTTAAATTGAATTAAATTTGGAATACGGCCTATATATACAATGTCTGCTTAGATTAGATACTTAATTTTAGACTTCCTGTTTTATCCACAACGAAGTTATTGCGGCTCGAAATTTGCTTAAATTGCTTTGAGAAAAAGATGGTACAGCCATAGTTTTCCTGTCCTTTCAACACTTACAAAAGATCGTAGACAGGGAAAAGAAGTTTTCCTCTGGAAAAGAAAAAGACAGGGAAAAGAAGTTTTCCTCTGTCTACGCCATAGATTTAGAATGCACGAAGAATTCTAAATCTATGGTCTACGCAAAAGACACATAGAACTTCGTCAATAATTACGTGTATCTTATATAATATCAATGTGTCAAATGCATGGTATGTGTGTAAAATTTTATTTATTAAATTAAAGTACTTTACAATAATTATTATTAACAAATAATATAAGCGTTCTGCATTTCTCTTACACGTAAACGCACGCTAAATTTCAGACTTCTCCGTCCGCGCAATTATCGTAAATATGTTCCCAAAGATTTTACCTCACGTATTAATATATAGATATAAAATTTATTATTATTAAGTTATTCAAAAACTTACCAATAAGTGGAAAAAAAACATTATATAATCGTATAATAATTTATTAATATATAACAGATCTATGTTGAGGATAGAATTAAAAATATTTTCGTTCAGATCTTCAGCCGGAAGACGTCCACTGCTGGACACAGGCCTCCCCCAAAGAGCGCCAAAGGTCACGGTCACGAGCCACTTGCATCCAGCGACTCCCCGTCACCTTAACCAAGTCGTCAGTCCACCGGGTTGGAGGCCGTCCAACACTCCGTCCTCCGGTGCGAGGCCGCCACTCGAGAACCTTTCTTCCCCAGCGGTTATCGGTTCTCCTAGCAATGTGGCCTGCCCATTGCCACTTCAGCTTGCTGACTCTCAGAGCTATGTCGGTTACTCTGGTTCTCTTGCGGATTTCGGAAATTCCAAGCATAGCTCTTTCCATAGCACGCTGAGTGACACTGAGCCTATAAAAGAGGCCCACATTTAGCGGCCAAGTCTCGGTGCCATTTGTCACCACTGGCAACACACACTGGTTCGTTCGTTCAGATGCTGATCTTGTATTCATAACATTCGATGTCAACTGTATTGATTTGTGAAGTCTTAATACAACAATACAACAATAATACAACAAAAACTTTTCTGTTCCATTATTTGATACTATCTTTATGACCTAGCTAGTTTATATTTTATTATTTACTATTGGATATAATATAAAAATAAACAGGTTAGATTGCACAAACCACTTTTCTTTATCATTACAAAGATATCTTTATTCCTTACTATTAAGCAATATTATTAATATATATTTTGTACCGTGTTTTGATCGTGATCACGCTGGGGTAACCCGGCCGAAACATCGAGCAAAGGTATATGTTTTCGCTAGTACCTTAAATAAAATTATCGTGTACCCGTAAGGTAACTAAAAATGTGTAACAAACGCGAAAGTCTCAAACAAGTATATTTATGTATATATATATCCTACTAATCCTACTAATATTATAAAGGCGAAAGTTTGTGAGTGTGTTTGTTACTCTTTCACACAAAAACTACTGAACGGATTTTCACGAAACTTTACAGTAATATAGCTTTCATATCAGAATAACATAATAAGTTAAAATTTATAGGGATTTTTTTGTAATTTGGTTATAATACAACGATAACTGTCAAGAAAGTCGGAAAAAAATCAGCCTCCTGAGAGCAATATTGGCGTGCGCTGCCTTAATCGTTGGAGTTACACAAAGATAATTACTGTAGGATTATTTATCTTAAATAGTTCTAAAGAAAAGTCCGCGACAGCATATATCTATCTTTTATGTGTAAGCCACTATGACCAAAACAGTGAACCAAACATTCAATTAAATTGGATATTTTTTAACGATGCACATTTTAGAATATTTATCGAACTCTTATGAAAATTGATACATCTGTCACTTTACGTATTGAATGTAGATAAACTTTGTCTTTTACACTAAGTAATTTGGACGAATAGATTAAAAGTTATTATCAAAATAAGATTGACTTAAACGAAATATCTAAAGCGCCTAAAATGCGCGGCGACAAATTCGATTCTCAAAGCGGTTTATTGTTTCATACAATACGTATATATTTAATATAATATATATTTCAGTATAATATTAGATTATGTATAATAATAACAACACCATTTTTGAAGTCCGAAATCCACGCGGGCGAAGCCGCGGGCGGAAGCTAGTATATATATAATAGAATAGGCTCTGAAACTACCGGACCGATTTGCATGCTACATTATCACAGATTAACATAGGCTATGTTTTACCGCGGAAAAATGCTTCATTATTATGGGAAAACGGGTAAGCTTCTAATCGGCTGAACCGAATGGGTTGTACATGGGTATTTCAATGGTTTCCCTAAAAAAAGCTTATTTTTGTCTCAAAGATCGGCAACGCGTTATTCGACCTCTGGTGTAGCGGATGTCTGTGGGCGTTGGTGATCTTTTTTTTCTTTTCTTTACATCAGGTGACCCAACTGCTCGTTTACCTTCTATGACATTAAAAAAACTGGTACGAACAGGTCGTACTTTTGCCAACAGCGTTCTGCAGCTCAGGATAAAAAGGTATGTTCAAATCTTGAATTTAAAGAGGTCGACGGGCGAAGTTCTAGCGACGACCTGGGGGGACCCCC
>LUGF01055896.1:43050-61185 GCA_001625245.1 Calycopis cecrops | reverse complement strand
TATATAAGGCATTGAACTCAGGTTCTATACGACTTTTTGGTCTAGACAGTTTTTTTACTTTTTCTGCTTAATGCAATCGTTTCATTCATTTAATGTTCATGTTTAGAATTGGATCGATAGAGTTACGTCAATCGAGGGATGACGTCAAAAGTCAAAATTTAAGGATGACGGACGTGGCCACCTGGTCTACCAACAACCCTGGCCGATAACAAAATATACTAGTACACGACAACAATTTATAAGACACTAGCTGCGCAAAATGCAATCCCGTGGAAAATAGAAAACCATCCCATGGTATCCCATAGGAACAATTTTTCAGGATAAAAACTATCCTATGTGTTAATCCATGCTTACGTGTATATCATCATATGTAAGTTATGTGTGTGCCAAATTTCATGAAAATCGGCTTAGCAGTTTTTGCGTGAAGGAGTAACAAACATACAAACATACAAACTTTCACATTTATAATATTACTAGCTGTGCCCCGCGGTTTCACCCGCGTTAATTTCTACGAAATCCAAATAAACTTCAACACCCTATTTCACCCCCTTAGGGGTTGAATTTCCATAAATCCTTTCTTAGCGGATGCCTACGTCGTAACATCTACTTGGATGCCAAATTTCAGTTTGATCCGTCCAGTGGTTTGGGCTGTGCGTTGATAGATGGCTATGTCACGTTTGAGTTTTATATATATAGATTAGGATGGAACTCCGATTCTATCAATACATATCCGATCTAAACGACTTTTCGGTCTAGACATTTTTTTACTTTGATAAATGAATTACGTAGTTTCATCAATTTGATGTTCATGTTAGGAATTGGATCGATACGGACTCGCCGGTCTAGGGGTGTCGACAGACGTAATTACTTTCTACACGACTGGAAATTACTGTTTAATACAGGGAGGCAAACGAGTAGTTGGAACTTTACTACAGAACCCGTTGTACCTGACCGTTGCCCTTCTTCCTCCTTCCCCTTCCATGGGCCACAAGAAACTAACATAGGGAACAAGCTTCTAGACTGCCACGCTAATTAGTGGCTGAAATGTGAAACTTCTGCTAGCAAATCCACTAACTATATAGCTAATTCACTAACTATAGGGTACTTCGTAATACGTATGATATGGCATAATGTCAACATGTCACAGTCATTGTGGTTTGCTAGCACTTAATTCCTAAAATGATCACTAGGGCGCATTACATTCTGCTGCCTCTATGTTTCGTGCACATTCCCTATAGCTACTGCACGAAATGTGGCATCTGTCAATTTACGCATATATAAAATAAAAAATAAAATAAAAATACATACATATTACTACTAAGAACTGTTTTTGAACATAGACTTAATAAAAAATACTTTTTATTTAGTCTAAGTTTTTGAACTTATTTTTGGCTATGGGCAATTTTAATAACCTAAAACTTTGCTATTTACGTAGCTTTGCTTACTTCGTTTGAGCGAATCTTTGTGATGATTTTATATAACATCATCTAAAGTTTGTTCAATCTAAGCGTGTCCAGCGCCGGGGCTTTAAAACCTTAGAGTTGAGAAGGGGTCCTTTTTATATGCACAAAAACCAGGCCAAGTGCGAGTCGGACTGGCACACCAAGGGTTCCGTAGGAACGGGAGGTATGAGCAAAAGTAATAGACGTTGAGAAAATTACATTTCCCTGCGACAAGTTGACAAACTTATATATGCGGGTGCTTGCATACATTTAGTATGAAACGAACTACTTGCATAAGTTGGTAATGATTTTTCCAGTGATATAAATTATACTTACCAATTTTTATGTATACTGTAAGGTCTTACTTCTTGACAAATTTCAGAATTCTAGCTCAACGGGAAGTACCCTATAGGTTTTCGAAAAAGTGCGTTTTCATACAAAATTTGTGCATAAATGGCTATAACTTTTTATTGCGTTAACTTAGAAGTTTGGTTTTTTCAAGGCATCAAGACGTAACTGACCTCCGTATTTGACAAAGCTTTCAGCTTAATCCCTTTACGCGTTTTAGAGAAAAAGATCTTGACAGACGTACAGACAGACGGACAACAAAGCGATCCTATAAGGGTTCCGTTTTTTCTATTTGAGATACGGAACCCTAAAAATGATCTTAAGGCCCTAAAGCCTTACGGAGCCCGCGGCTGCAGCCCTCCTAAGCCCCAACTGGACTGGCGCTGAATCTGTCACGCTACACACTGCTACATCTGCTACGCTAACGTAGCAACGCTACGTAACAACACGTTGGTCTAAACGCTGTTTCGATAGGCGTTGACATAGCAGGTGATCGTGTCAGCCGGCCTTACAGCTTGAACTTTGGTTTTCGTTCCTCCTCCTCCCTCCATGGGCCTCCGGCCACTGGCACGCGCACGAAACGCGACAACACAGCTGTCAGTTACAGCGCGTTCACGACCACAGCGGTGAGAATTACGGCGCGGTGAGCGGATCGTCTGTCTCTCTTTCACTCGATACTCGACGCGCGAGTGAGAGAGAGACAGACGACCCGCTCACCGCGCCGCAATTCGCACCGCTGTGGTCGTGAACGCGCTGTTACGCCGGTTTCGTGTAAGCCTAAGAACTACCACTCCGGTCGTGCCGTCCCAATTCGACTGCGTGTATGCGTGCAGCGTGCCATCATCTTCTACAGAGGTTCCCACTTTTGTATCCAATTAGGCGGCTCTGCTATATGAAGTAAGGTGCTATTTAGCAAGGCCAGAGGTAGTGCCATGCCGTTTTACAAATTGTCCATATTGGTCTAGCGCGACCGCCGTGGAACCTCTCGCTTATATGAGACCGGCGATCGATAGTCACTTCGACGGCTCGTTTGCCCCCGATGGCATAAAAGAGACGAGTGCCTTACTTTAAAATATATTTTTTGCAATAGGGTGTTTCGTTTTGTATTATACGTATATTTATTCATTTTATTTTTTATTTTTATTATAAATTGTATATTACAGTTAACATAAAATTGTGTTTATATTGTTTAGATTAATGTACAATCAATACTGGTTTCACAAAAAGATTACATAGGCAAATACGGACGTCACAACACTGTATTTTTCTAAAGAATAACTTACTGTCGTTACAACTACTTTGTTACGTACAATTATTATAAATCGATAAGTTAAATTAAGCTACTTTTGAACTTATTAATTGTTTATTTAATGTATGTGTACATTATTTAATGTTGGGTTATTTATTTGGACACCCTTAGAAAAAAATTAAATTAAAACATTTTTATTCAAAATATAATTATAAAACGTTACTTTTTGAATGTCAACAATGGCATCTAATACAGATTCAACTCTAGAGTCTAGCCCTGTTCTGAGAAGAAACGGCGAAACAAAATCAGCGGGCCTCATGATGTGATAAAGCAAAAACTTTAGGAACACTTTTACGAAAATTTCGCGGAAAGAGGAGTCTGGAATTTAGCACACGTGTGCACAGTTTAGGTACGTGTAGAGAAGTGCAGAACGCTAATATATTTTAATAATAATGTTTATAAAGTACTTTAACTTAATAAATACAACTTTACACACCACCATGCATTTGACACATTCATATATAAGATACACCTAATTATTGATAAAGTTTCTATGTGTCTTTTGCAAGTGTTGAAAATTCTAAATAAATTGTTTACCTTAGTTACAATATCATAACATGTCATATGGTATTTAGGTAATTTTTAATTACAAAAAAAATCACTTAGATCGAATATCGATCTTCGCGGGTCCACTAGTATCTATAAATATGAAAGTACAAATACATTCGTATATTATATATTATATTTACAATTATAATTTACAATAATTATTAGAACAGAAACAGCCTGGGAGGAGGGTGCTAATCCTAAGGTGTGGTGTCAGTCCTAGAATATCTAGGACATAATGGAAAGAGTTAAGTGTTGACGCTGATGTAGCGACTAAGTCTTAGCCGGGAATTGTTGAGGGCAACAATAAATTCCACTCTGACATTTTCATTTCCTCGTGGAAATGTGTATTTTCCGACGAGAAAGCTCCGCTTACGATATAGTGCTGAAAATGATTTTGTTACCAAAGACCTGAAAATCTTAAATGTGGGCAAAAGAGTTATGGGAGCATTTTGCTCATGCTGATACCATGGACAGCCATAATTGTTATGCTGTGTAGAAATATCCTGCATTTTGGTCTGGTGTCTGATGCTTTTATTCTTTATTTTCTCTTTTTTTTTAATTTTTCCCATCCCATCCTATATTTTTTTATTCTTTCCGAGGCTTATATATCCCTCGATATTCCTGAACCGGTACGACTTTGGGTACATAAAGAAAAGAGTATATATCTTTGATAAAAGCCTTCAACGCGTCTGCTAGATACCTGGTTGTGCGCCAGTCACTAAGCACCTGCTTTTTTGTGCCTCGTATAAAAAATAAAATAAACATGAAAATTTGGTTCGTTATAATATGTATTTGGTATAGACAAACACTAACATTCCTGGGTTTGACTAATCGAACTTTACCCATAGTTGGAACATTCATTAGTTAGAAGAGAGTATAATTCGACCACGAAAATAAGTTACATCGGCTTTCGTCGTTGACGCAGATGAGCGCAACATAGGCCGATCTAATCCGATTTATAACACCGTGCTGCACGTAGACCTTTTGATGTGTATATGAATGACAGCCTATAAGAGCTGGCGAATGCCAATACAGCCAGCTCTCGTTTGACCAATGGCAAATGAAGAATTTCCCGTGCAAAAATATTCCGTGGTGATTTGCTGAAATATTTTCGAGCCTTTCAAAAATATGTATTCTGCGCAGGTACATCAGTGTAACTTATTTCTATGGTACTATTATAACTATATAGCTTCACAAAAGACCCCGGCTGTAGTTACTCGTTAGGAAGTGTCACGGTAATAAAGATGAACACATTCGGTGTAATGTGATACGTGTCGGCTCGCAGGGCGGCGGAAGGAGGTCTGGCGCCGGGCGGCGACGACGGCATCGTGGGCGGCCCGAAGACGCCGCAGCAGATCGCGGCGCAGCGGCGCCTCCAGCAGACGCAGGCCCAAGTCGACGAGGTACGTTATATTACTATTTCTAATAATATAAATATGTCTGATAATCTTATATATAAAAAAATCAATTTCTTATAAATATCAATATAAATCAGTGAGTTGTTGCTACTACGTACATAGTACATATAACTCAATGTTATAAATATAAAAAATAAAATAATTGCAACTACACTTGGCTATGTAAGTTTGTTTTGCATATAAAAATCACCAGCTTTGTGATTGATTTTAAGACGTTTTTTGTGTAGGCTTGACAAAATATGGTTGCAAAGTATATTTCATTCCGATATTTCATGGATTCGAAAGTTATTTAAGACATAATATGCCAATGTTAAAATAATGTTTATAATACATAGGTATATATACAGGGTTATTTTTTGGTCACCGGCCAAATTTTCAGGTTTGGTTCAGAATCAATAGTACATTCGATTTATGAAAGAAAAAAGAATATAAAAATAATTAGATAAAATTACTTTGTCCCATGTTATAAACATATTTCTTGGTCACCGCGTGGCATATGACTTGCGAGTGTCGCTCGGCTGACGTCACTACTAATATTATAAATGCGAAAGATTGTATGGTTGTTTGTTTGTTACTCCTTCACACAAAAACTGCTGAACCGATTTTCATTCAAAAAGTGTTTTTGATGTTGACCAGGTTTAGTATCTATACGCCACAAAAAGTGTCATTCGATCCGTACAATAGTTTCGAAGATTAGCCTGATCAAACAGACAGACAAAAAAATTAAAATACATTGAAAAGTGTTCTAATACTATTTAAATGTACAGACACACGAATTTTACTTTTTTATTATATGTATAGACCCCTATGTATTATGAATTTGCCTTGATTAAATTTAGTTTAGTCTCTATTAACTATGTCGTATCATGCGCGTGAAAAATAAATTATAGCCATGTCATCATAATATAGTGACGTGACAAATGCTCAGTGCCGCACCTATTGGTTACAATATCCATGTAAATATTTATTTATTATATTATATTTATTGTAACAAAATAATGTGTGACATTTTATTGATGATAATTGGTGATCAACAAAATTATTTTCCTTCTCTTCGTCACATTATGTTAAGTAAATAACATAATAGGTACTAAGTACTTGGTAAAATATGTTAACCGATATTAAAATTTTGATGATGATCATTCTCGGGCATAAAATACTGAACTGAGCAATAATAATAATCAATCTTATACTACTACTGAAATCAAACTAGCGCGACCTCAAATTAATACATAAGTCCTTTTTTAACCTGACTTGGCCCATCACACTCCAGAATCCAGGTGTAGCCAGGACTGATTCGTCGCAGGGAACGTGCTGAAAGTCTCTTAGGACCCGATTTTAATCAGGAAATAAAAATAATTGGAAGTGAATCCAGTTTTATAGAATCGCTCACTTCAATTATCAATATGTTCACAGGTAGTCGATATAATGAAGACCAACGTCGAAAAGGTGCTTGAGAGGGATCAAAAGCTTTCCGAGCTCGACGACAGAGCAGGTAGATACATTTTGTCGCTCATCATGCATATCTTTTTATAGTATAAGGGCGGATACAAAAAGTACCTTTTGAAGAAGACCGATTCCAATCGACATCCATTTATAGTAAAAGAGGCAGTCGAAATAGCTGAGTAGAGAAACATATTACGCGTGTAATATACTCTATTCCTAGATACTTACGAGGTGGAAGTAGAGCCGTTTTCAAGGTTTTAGCACCTTGAAGAAAGTATATACTCTTTTATGTTTTAATGGAAAATTTCTCAAACAGATGCTATATTATTTTATTTTTTACTCTTCTCCGTTTCTTTTATTTTATCATTATCGTTTTCAGATGCTCTCCAGCAAGGGGCGTCACAGTTCGAACAGCAGGCTGGAAAGTTGAAAAGCAAATTCTGGTTGCAAAATCTAAAGGTATTACAAATATTTTATAGTACTATAGAGAATTCAGCACCGGAGACAATGCGGTGGCTTTATTTTGCAGTACTGATGCATTAAATCCAAAAAGGGCTGCAACAAATAAAGGAGATACCTACAAAATCAAAATCAAAATATTTTTATTCAAAATAGAATTTAAAAAATTGCTTTTTGAACGTCTAAAAAATTCTACCACCGGTTCAACCCTAGCCCTGTCCTGAGAAGAACCGGCGAAACAAACTCAGCGGGACTCATTTTTTTCATCATTGTAGGTACATTCTTAATTAATAATTAAATTTACAATAAAAAATATAATTTACTTACATTTATTTTTGTATAGAAGTAGCCTGGGAGGAGGATCCTATTCCCAAGGTGTGGTATCTGTCATAAAATCTATTACTTTGTAATATCCCTTACCACACAAGCGTTCTTTAACTACTTGTTTAAATTTGTTGATTGAGAGTTTTTGAACGCTTTCTGGGATCTTATTGTAAAGGCGTATACATTGACCTCTAAAGGAATTCTTTACTCTGCTGAGTCTATGAAATGGTACATCTAGTTTGTGCCTGTTCCTAGTATTTCTATCATGATTAGCACTCTTTTCATTGAATTCAATAACTGACAAAGCTGAAACTGAACCAGGGAAGGGTCCCGAGATCTATCAGCAAAGGGGACCAGATACCGCCATAAAGAGAGCGTTACTGATACTGTCGTACAATGAGTCAACGAAATCTCGCAAATCACACACACTTTGTGTGATTTGCGAGATTTCGTAGACCCGTTGCAGAGGAGGTAGGAGGGAGGATAACATATCTACGTAACAATTATTAACACCGATATTTATGAGCGTTGATAGGCATCAAATGGTTTTGACTGCTCGTTTATCCTTTATTCTACAAAAAACAGTATTTTGATCTATATCTTATATTTTTTCTGATTTATGTATAGTGTATGTCTTATACATTCTAAAATATAAGAGATAACCAAAATTTGTTTTTCAGATGATGATAATAGCAGCTGTTATTGGAATCATCATCTTGGCGCTTATCATCGGTGAGTAGCGCACAAACTCACAAACATATTATTATACATGAGCATGTTGCTCTAGCCTATACGAACAGATTTAAGGTGCGCTTACACGGGCAAATATTAGGAGTAAATCTGGACAATATTTGTCAAACGCCAAAATTCTCGCAACCTACTACGTCCATTAATTTCACTCTAAGATTGTCTTCTTTTAAACCAAACAATTTGTCAATATGCCCGTGCAAAAGCACCTTTAGATTAACCATTCATTTTTCTTTTTCACATTTTCAGCCAACTTTGTGTGAACATCTTTCGGTAACCGAAGTTTAATTTAGCAGTTAATAAAAATAGTTAAAAATTACGTATGTTATAATTTTTAATTGATATTTTTCTTTAATTGTTTTTGGTAAGTGGGACGTTACGTAACAAATGCCGTACACAATATATTTATTGTGTTAAATTGTAATTCTGTATCACACGTTTTTTTTTTCGTGAAATGCACTAGCTTCACATTGGCGACATTATTGCAAATTTTTCACTGATTACAAGAAAAATCTTTAAAAATAATAATTAAAAAACTAAAATTGTGCTATTTTTTAAATTATAAACAAACGAAAAAAGTTTTTTTTTTTTGTGTCCACTTCTTTACCTGTACTGTGTTTATTAAATCCTACGAAGATTACAGAACTGCAATTTATGATATAGCCAATATATGGGCTTATGTGTCGCTTTGTTTGTTCTTTTGTATCTACGCAAATTTCTCGTCGTTGAAGATTGTTTCATGCCTACTCATAGCTGATTTCGCTGACTATTGCATTGGTGATTACTTGTACAAATCAATTTCTACTACAACAAAAAATAATGAGAAATACATATGTATTACTGGATCATTCAGAATGACTTGAATTGTTCATAGAAACATAACACAATAATTATTTTATCAAAAATATTGGTATTAAATATGAATGCATAATATTTTAATAATGCATAACACAATTACAAAAACGACCGTTCGTTTGAATTTGTGAAATAAGTTTCGGTCAGTGAAAGCAATTACTACCCTACAGCAAATAGGCAGTAATGAAGTCTTTAAAGATGAGGATATCGTTTATTTTAATATTGGTTAGAGTACTGAGTACCTATACAGTCGACGTAATTATGATTAGCCATTTGATCATAATCAAAGAATCAAGATAGAGAAGGACATAATACTTGATTCTAAAAAGATATATTATGGTATTCTGCAACATCTCCGTTACAAGAATACGGTCACGTGGCTATTCCCACAATTCCACTGAAGAGATTTGTCAACATACACTTTACTGACAGTGGGAATATTAGGATCACGTGGATGTATTTGATTGTTATTAAGATTTAGTTTTTATAAATCATAAATAAACTCTGCCATAATAAATGTTGTTCAATGTAAACAATAATTTACTTATATATGTTTATATCTATCACCAATGTAAAAAGCAGCTTTTATATATACTCAGCTTTGTACTGCCACTGTGGTTTCTTGTCTTCTGTGTCGTTTCTGTCTAAAACTATAAAAATAGAATAAGGATAATCAAACCCCTTATACAATTCCAAGAATGCAATGCCTGCCCCTTTATCCTTAGTTTCTAGTGTACTCTTCTCAACTAATGGAATCTAAAAGTTTTCGATCATGACGTTGAATATGGTCATGAGTTAAATCTTATGTAACAATACCATACTTTGATAACATTATAAAGTTATTCACTATTTGAAAATCTTTGAACCCGCGGAAATATTTTTATTTAAGTTATTAATTGTTTTGGCGTGTTTCAGGTTTTTAAACACCATCAAAATGAATGGAGCCGAGGTAAGATTTTTTATCCATTATTACCCACAGGCGTAATTAGTAATGTAACAACATTTAGGTTTACCTACTGGAACTTTAAAGGGAATAGTTTCAATAAAACGCATATAAGCGACTCTCGCAGCTTACACAATTTGTAGCGTCGAATTGTTGCCCATCTGCGTCAAAGAATAATGTATTTAGAGCGTAAGTTTCTATATGGCCAGCTGCAGCTACAGCTCAACGTATGGTTGTTTGATTCGACATGATAACACTGGAGACACCTCGTACAAAACTTATTTTAAGACGGGATTTTTGTATTTACATAGGTGCTAGGTTATTAAGAATAATTATAAAGGGAAGAGACCTTAAGCAAATATGAGGGCTAGTTGTAGGACCTCCGTTGTTCCTTTTTTGTGTAATTGTCAACGACCTATCTGTCGATAGAGCCACACTAGATACTTATTACTTTTACAATAAATATTGCAAAGGTTTAAGATTTCGTTATTAATAAACTTTATATTAAATTACCGGCGATATTTAAGAAATCATAAAAGCCTAATATTGTTTTATTTTATTTCAGGTACCTATTTCAACAGAATTTCCGTTGCTGCCACCTGCAACAAATGATTTATTGTAAAACGTTTTAATTAGAAATTAGTGTTGTTGAATGTATTTAAATTATTGAATAACGTTTTAAACTTTTGAGATTGCATTACTAAACAATTAATACTTAATGTTTTCAAGTCACACGTCCTATATTAATCCTTTAGTCACTATCTGCTGTACCTAAAAAAAAACAAATTAGTGTATTTTTAGACGATCTTTCTTTGTAACTGAAATGTATACTTACAAATTACAAGAATGCTATTTGCTATACATATTAGATACCTAAGGCTTATCAGAATAACCATATCTCAAATTTTGAATTGTGTTCAGAAGAAGAAGTAAAAATATTTATTGATTTCTTTTCTCTTTTGGACCAAAACGTCATAAAATGAATTGTTAGTATCTGTATTATTTTTATACTCCATATATTTTCTATTCTGTCGTCTAGGGAGAACTGTTACGCGTCATGCCATACCAACGACTTTCAGATTGATTTATTAGAGTTGCAACTGCTTTAAAAATGGCATGACATCCCTCAGTGTGACGCCAGCATTTACAGCCTGTTGATTTTGATATAGTCTGTACTTAATTTGTACTATTGCTTATATTTTTATAGAATAAAATACCTTTTAGATGTTGAATAGGTACATAGGTTATTTGTAACGAATAAAGCTGGTATATTAAGAGACCTAAAAGGAAGTTGAAACTTTATCGGAGAATCGATTGCTGATACCAAAAATGTAGAATGTCTGTGTGGTTTTAGTCTCATATGCATACACTTATAAATAGTTAAATTTTAATCTTATGATATCAAAGTAATTGATTGTACCTGCATTTTAACCTTCTGGCGCGTCTAGGTGAAAACATTGATATTCTATATTCAAATATTTATTCGAATAGGACCATTCTTCGATACACCTTTTGTATAAAATTTCCATAATCTGTGTAAAATCACTTAGTGTTTTTTCTCGTGACGAATAAAAAAAATATTATTGTATAACATAATAACGAATTTGCTACCGTTATTCTATATCGAATAGTATTGAAATATTAAAAATAAAATTGTGTACTTAGTATAACTATTTATATACTATGTGTGTAAAATTGTAACCAAAGCTTAGATAGTGTTAAATAATGCTGATGTACACCGCTTAGTTGTTTTAGGGATGTTAAATTCTTTGATGGGATATTATCATACGGTAAGGCATCGTCATAGGTCTAAAGTTGCTTTCTCGTCTGCTTTATCAACTTTAGATCTAGTGGCGCGTAAATATTACATATAACCACAGATTATATTAGCACTGCACTTGCAATAACTTTAGCTTATACAGCCATTAATATAAGAAGTAGGACGTGTAAATGCGGGTTCGGTGGTAGATGTTCTCTCACGATTATCATAATTCGTATAAACAGATTCCAACCAATGCTAATTTTCAATCGTGTTTAACTTATAACTTTCACGTATTTACGCGAATTTTATTAATAATAATCAACGTTATTTGTCCTCAGCATAACGTTAAAATGTGTGTACATTAAGGGTTGTTACAAAACACCTTTTTATGAAGAAGTAGGTAGGTCATCGATCTACCCGCATCACTTAATTGACCTGTATCTGATATTATCACATAACTACCAGCAAAATATCTACAATTGAGCCCGCATCATAGTTTCATTATCCTTGACATAATTTACTGAAAAATTTACAGCATTTACTATATTCATATTTTTATAGATGTACGTAGTTTAGGTTATATTGTTGAATCTTTAGATATACTAGGGATGTTGCTATATTTTAAAGTGTGAAATAGTTAGATTATTACTTAATATAAGATGACCTTTCTTTTTGAAACGCGGCCGACATTTTAAAACTATTGATTAGTGTTGGAAAAAAATGTTATTTGGATGATTAATATAATATAATGATTATAACCGTTTACTGGGTTTACAACGTAGACATAGTAATTTTATTTTAAGCAGTATATTTCAAGATTGATATCTATTAATTTTCATTTATTATTATTTTTATTATTTTTTATTTAATTAAAACTCTAACATAAATGACAATTCAGTAATAGATGAGCCAATTACCATATTGTCATTTATTAATAACTCAAAGTGTTTCAAAAACTGAGGCTTTATTCACTGTAAGGTAAAATAAAATAAACACCAGTTTGTCTATTCAGACGCTATAGGATAATGTCTATAAAGTGGAAAAGTAACAATGACATTAATCGTACCTATTTAAGAAGAAAATTGTCTGAACAAAAATATAGAACACAAATTCTGAAAAGTTTATGTTTTCTATGTTTTAATTCTTTAATTAATTCTTATATGTCGTAATGAGTGTGTGTTGATACTTTTCACTTTACAGTATTTACTGTATGTTGTGTATTTAGATCATTATTATAGTATGTTAGTAGTTTCTGTAGACATACAACATTCCAAATTTAAATTTATACATTTAAAAGATATATATAATATTTGTATTAGAAAATTAACATACTTAAATAGATTTAATATATTTATTTATTTATTATAATGTTTTATTAAACTTGTCCTTATCATAAAGATTTTATAGTAAGGACCCGTTTAATGAGGCGCTTAGTTTTAGATTTTAACACCTTTTAATTCAATTTTAAAAAATATTATATTGAAAATGAAGTATAAATTTAGCAGAAATTGTAAAACGGATGGAAGTTATATACTTATAAAATAAAGGTCATATAACGGTATTGCGGATGTAAAAATTAAAATAATTATTTTAACTCGTTATAATTGTTTTAAAAATTTGTATAAAATAGTTATCAATTTTGTCTCAGCGCGATTTTCGCTAGAGCAAGATCACATGAACGAGGAATATCTGCGATTACACCATAAGAACGTAGAAATACACGCTTAACGTGGAATTTGTTAATTAAATTAATTATAAGAATGCAAATTATAAAAATAGTTTGTCTATGATGATTTCAGTCAAAATATTGCAAGTGTAGTCTTAATAAACTTAATTAATCTGATATAGTAATCAATATATAACCTGATAACAATGTTTATGAAATAGATGTACTTACATAAAACTATATGTACCATTAGTATTGTAATTATTGCTTCGAGAAATTAAAGCAAAATATAACTTATGAGTTTTATTTTAATTCATTGGAACTACTGGCTATATTTTCAGCGTATATTCAGGTTGTTTAAAAATTAACAGTCTAATTATATTTATGTATGAAGGTAAGGTATGTAAATATCTATCTCTATCTTTTTTTGAGATATTTACGACTGTTTATTAAGAGTCTGCGTGTGGTACAATTGTGTGGCACTCCCGGTGAGATGCCTATCGCTATCATGATACCTTAGGTATATGAACGGAGTATTTTCTTTTGTAATGGAACCAACATCTGACTGAGGCAATCTCAAGATCTACTCGAAATCAAAACAGGCTACAGATTTTGTTGTTGCGTCAAGTGTTTTTTTTCCGTCTTTAATTTGTCTTATCTCTTTATTGTTTATGTGTAGTTCGTGATCTATTTTTGATTGTTCTTTCTTTTCCGAGTGTGTGTGAAGTGAGAGTTAGTGTGCATGCTGAATTTACCTAATAAGTGATTTTTACGCAATTAATATTCGTTAAGTAGATGCTAAGTAACTTTTTAAAGTGTATACAATCGTTGAAGTAATTAAATAAATAGATGAATAGCCTCGTGGATGTACGACAGTTTAAAATTTTTGCTTCATCAAGACTGTGAATAGGGTCCTGTCATTGTTATTCAAAGTTTGCAAAAATATTTTTGACAAACTGTTATTAAATCACGTCCATTTGTAGCTGGTAACAAATAAACCAACGTTTGCAATCTACGCCTCACATAATTTACAATGGCAATACATATGGGATTTGGTTTAACACACTTAAGAGTAAAATCCCACTGACGCTCATGGTTCCCAATTTCTAAAAGGCATTGAAGGTGGATATTCTAGCATTTTCATCAATCTTTTCAGAATATTTTTAAAAGCGCTTGGGTCACCCATAGCTTTATCGTTTCTCTCTTTCTTCGCGATTTTTGAAACTTAAGGTTTACCTGAATTTTTTAACAACTAATTTTTATTGATTAGCCAGGAGCTTTCATCTCTTTTTCATTTATGGCTACGCTGTGATATTGTTGTCGGTTCAATGCTTTAAATGTGAATTATAAATAAATACAGTACTTTCTGAAGTAATAACACCTACGTGTTAACAATTTGTATTACTTCCAGACAATGTCAAAGTAAATAATTGTACTAAGAATTGCTTATTATTGCGTATTATATAAAACTAATTCATTATTTTCAGGAGATACTTGGATCCAGTAGTTTAGGTGAAACCAAATCCACCCTTTTTCCCATATACCTAGCATTCATCATCAACATCATCAGCCTTTTGCAGTCCACTGTTGGACATAGGCCTCTCCCATAGCACATAGGCTTCGATCTTCGGCTAACCTTTCCCACTTCCTGCCCACAGGTAGCATAAAATTATACCTAGCATTAAACAGTTAAAATCAAAGTAAAGTAAACAATTGAAGTTAACGCAACAAACGTAAAGATTTCAAAATTTAAATTATGATTGGTTAAGATACGTGTATTTCTTTGGTCTGTAGTATAGTTTTTGAGTTTATTAAATAATTGAAAGTTGACATTAGATATAGAATTATTAGTGTTTTTATCAATTATTGTATAATTCCCTTAAACTAATTATTATTACGTCTAAACAGTTTTCAAACTTTGGCTATAGAATGTATGCATCAATAGTTACATAGTATATTATCAATAAAAGTTTCGCGGAAGAAGTATGCAACTAAACTTGCCCAACGACATTTGCTCATTAATTCCCTAAAACAAGGGAGCAAATATAGTTATAGCATAGATATTTTAAATATTTTCGTTCAAAATTTGCGTTTATATAAATATGCCACTCTTATTAAGGAAAAACAGTATTTTTTTAGTACAAATGTATAAACATCGTTCTTACGATAGAAATATATTTATTTTCATGTTGTGACATTTTTCATATTATTTACATTTATTTCCAAATTTTTTTGAGATAAATTTATGAAAAAAATTGACAATATTTTTAAGCTTTTTCTTGATTTTTGAATGTAATAAAAAAGAAATCACACAAGTGCACTTGCAGCTTTATTCCAGGGGTAGCGCGATATATTGGTAAAGTACAGCCTAGGTATATGTTACCGAGGACTAATACCTATATAACAAAAAAGTTTAATAACCGATAGGGTTGAATAGTTGCATCTATGTGTTTTTCCGTTGATTTACAGATACGAATGTATTATCTACATAAATAAAAATGTTTGTCTGTAAGTCCTTTCTATTATCATAAACTATGCATTTGAGAATGCGGTGATCTTTAGTAAAGTTGTTCTGCATTCGCCCGCCAATGATTCTGAATTGGTACAACCAATTTTAGACAGATGACGTCACTGTCGCACCAATGAATTTTATTCAAGGTTGATTAAAGCAAGAGGAGATTAAATGAAACCACATATTTTGCACACTTGAAGATTTGAGCAAGAATAAACGAAACTTATTTTTTTTTTATATGTTTAAGAAAACATTATTTTAATTAAAATTATACACACACTACGGCACACAATATATATGAATAACAATTGATAACTGAGTGGTGTGAGAGTGATAAGTAATATTTTTTTTCGGGGTGGTAGACAAAGAGCAATTTCGGTTTAACCATTAAGGCTGCAGAAAGTACATTAGATCGGCTATATTTTCGTACATAAATATACATGTGCAGACATAAAGAAATGTAAACAAACAATTTTTCGGAGACACCGCCCTCCACCATAAGTAGAGCAAGGAAAAATCTTTATTATCGTTGATTTTAAACCAATAACACAGACTAATCTTCGCTAATTTGATGAGCGTTATGGCGATTGTAATAATATTTCCCACAGTAGTTATAGGTCCACCCAAAAAAAAATATCTTGGAATATCGAAATATCGATATTTTGTTGTTCAATCCCTTTGTACTTAGGTGTACTATTGTATATGTAATAACACATTTGTTTTAGTGTGTGTCTTACAAGTGTGTAGTTTTATAAACTAGTGTTCACTTTGTAATAACACAAAATATTCTAGTACATGTGCGATTTATTTCGATGTTGTAGTACCCTGCCCCGCATCAACAACAAGGCAAAAAATTTTGTTACAGGATTTGTTTGCGTGACTTATCCATTACTAAATTATCTATGGAAAAACGAAAAACGTCAAAAGAATATTCATTACGACAAAAAAGGCAGCATGGTCTCTGGTCTTAGCCTGTAGCTAATAGGAACGGAATAACAAAAATAAAATACTTGGGAAAAAACATAGCTGTCAAACGTCAATACAATTGACATTTGATTGACATTTCAGTAGACTTTTGAATTAAGAGTTTTGACAAATTAATTGAAAACATTGAACACCTCGGGCTCGACGTGTCACTTATTTATTTGAATTTAATTGCAAAATATTAAAAAATAGTAGTGCTTGTGAATAATAAAGTGCCGGCTAAATCATTGTTGCCTATAAGTTTATCTATACGATCATTTCTAAGTAAGTATTTGATTGCCCTCACTAATTTAGCAATAGTTTTAAATCTAGTAGATTTTATAACTTTAATAATATTGTGAAATACTTGTATTTGTATTATAATATAAATATATTATTGACGTTGCCTTTTCTACGTCTCTGCACTATATACATGTTTAAAATAAGAAATAATTCTATTATTTTTTATCGTTGGAATTTTTAACTTAACATTTATTTCATTTAAATAACTTAATGTATCATATATTTTATATACTGAATACTATTTGGTCCTTGTGAAATATATGACATTCTAAAAATCTACTACGTAATTAAATCTGTCTGCTTTACATCAAACAGAAGAATATGATAGAGCTACCAAGAATAACCAGAGCCCTACGGGCGCATACACAACTTGATAAACCCCGTTGCTTAAAGGCAATAGATTCAGCAGCAGTAGGAGTCAATTTTCCAAAAAATCTTCAAAAGTAAGTATTTTACAAACATTCTCATATTGTGAAACATAAATTCATTGTTTTCTTTAATTAATTAAAGTCATTTACTTCTATAATAATTTTTTGAACATACAAACTTATTTTGATAAGCATTTATCATTTATGATTTATAAGAAAATAATGGTGCTACAGTTTTAAAAAAATGCAATATTACCTCTCAAACTTGTATATATTTAGATCATAGTAAGACAATATGATTTTAAAAATATTAAAATTGTTAGGTGATGTTTAACCTGCAAAAATAATAAAAAAATCAAAATCAAAAAAATCAAAATTATCTTTATTCGAATAGGCCCATTACAAGCTCCTTCAAATCGTCAATACAATTATACAATGTTCTACACAAATTAAGCATAGCTGAGTGCCCTGTGAGAAACCCAGCATACTACAGCCACACATCCTTATCAGCCAAACAATCATTGACAGAATAGTAGGCTTTCTTTATCAACGATTTTTTTATTACATTTTTAAATTTTGTAGGCGGTAACTCTAAAATATTTATCGGTATTTTGTTGTAAAGGCGAATACCCAGCCCCATAAAAGAACCATGAACCTTTTTGAGTCTATAATTAGGTAACACTATTTTATGTCTGTTCCTGGTGTTAACTGTATGAATATC
>LUGF01055896.1:29429-43028 GCA_001625245.1 Calycopis cecrops | reverse complement strand
ATATGACATTCTAAAAATCTACTACGTAATTAAATCTGTCTGCTTTACATCAAACAGAAGAATATGATAGAGCTACCAAGAATAACCAGAGCCCTACGGGCGCATACACAACTTGACAAACCCCGTTGCTTAAAGGCAATAGATTCAGCAGCAGCAGTCAATTTTCCAAAAAATCTTCAAAAGTAAGTATTTTACAAATATTCTCATATTGTGAAACATAAATTCATTGTTTTCTTTAATTAATTAAAGTCATTTACTTCTATAATAATTTTTTGAACATACAAACTCATTTTGATAAGCATTTATCATTTATGATTTATAAGAAAATAATGGTGCTACAGTTTTAAAAAAATGCAATATTACCTCTCAAACTTGTATATATTTAGATCATAGTAAGACGAAGATGATTTAAAAATATTATAATTGTTAGGTGATGTTTAACCTGCAAAAATATTAAAAAAGAAATGTTTCGCCTCCTTCCCCCATTACAGTTTACCCACACCCTTGTTGAATTTAGTTATGAATATCAGAGCACCTTAAAGAACATATGTAACAATTTCTGAAACTTAATAAATGTTTTTTCTGATTTTTATTGATTATTAGGCTTATTTGCTTATGCTAATTATTATTTTAGATTTAAATCATTCCAAGATATTTATAACTATATAAAACAACATGAACAGGATGCAAATGCTATTCTGAAACTATTGGAGAAGCAGAAGGAAGCCTGTAAACTATTAACGGGTGATGCCACAGATGAAATAATAAGTGATGCAGCAGTGCTGACACTCAGAATGTTTCTGGAACAGGATATAGTGATGCTCAAACATCTGTCCCAATTAAGACAAACATTTGGCACAGTTTTATCATCCACAGCTAATAAAATTTGTGAGGTAACAGGAAGATCTTATTTTATTTATCAAACTGGAGCATTTTTTCATATAAGGATGGCCCCTAGATTGTGTTAAATTAAATTGTGCAATCTTATTGACAGCTTGGGTAATATATTACAGATTGTGCAATAATTAAATATAAAAGAATTTAATTTCATTGCACAATTTTTGTTGCCAACTTAGTATGGATAGATAGTCGGCATACTATTATTCTATTACAGGATGATGTTAAATATTTCTTCCTATTTTACCTGTATACTTTCTTTGGTATATGAGCATCAGTAGCCATGAAATTGCCTAAGACTTTTTTTTTTTTGGTAACGCAGGGGAATACCTTTACGTATGCTACCCAGGAGACCGGGTGGCTCAACCGGGTACAGTTTGGGGCTCGACAACTGGGTTGCCCCTACCGACTAAACCCCTGCCTTATGCCTTCAGCTGCTATAATTGAAGGGCCCCGGATCTAAAAGCAACAGGACCCCTCCTGCGACAGGCTAGCCTTCGTGAATAGGCCATACTCCTCCTTGGGGACTGTCCTGCTGCCTTTGAACAGTCGCTACTCCAAGTCGGAACCGTGCAATGGGGTCAGGTTCCCATCTTAACCCCTGGTCCCAATGCTCCAACGGAGCACACCACGCTGGTCGTCCTAATCCACGCCGCCATCTGCTGATTCAGAGAGGCGGATGGAGGACCTCCGGCATTGGCTGGTCCCATCTGCTGGGCGACGGATCAACCAATAAACAGCCACAGAGGACAGGGAGGACGGCAACAATCATCGCATCTCCTCTGCGGCCCCATCGCCAACGCATCAGACGGTGCGCCCCCGTTCGGTCGCGGGAGATAGGGTGCACGGCAACGACACACCGAGACACCTCTCCTCTCGCGACCCATCCGCCATGAACGCATCCAGAGTGGGCCTTGGTGAAGCCCACTTGGAGCATCCCCTCCTGGGATCCCTCTTGACTTCACCGTGGTTGTCCAAGCCACGGTTACTAAGCCCCCTCACCACGACAAGATGGAGATCGGTCAAGGGGGATGAAATTGGCTAAGACTGCTTTTTTCACTTTAAGCTATAAAATAAATAAATTTTCTTTTGAAAGCTATGCAAGAACTGTATACAACTTATTATTTTAGTACACATGTAAAATTTTCTTTAAATTTTAGATTGTAACAGAAATATCTAGTCAAATAACAGACGAAACAAAAGAATACATAAAAAGTGAAACAATTGAAAATAAAGAAAATATAAAATTATGGGGTGAGAATATACAATGTCATTGCATTCCATACCAGCCTCAAAAAAAACCACTCGCTAAACTAGTAAAGAAACCAGCTACGGCCAGCTCCTTTGTTACGGACTTCTCAATGAAATATGAAGCAAAAAGGGTACCAAAGGAAAGCATAGTTGAAACTAAAAGCAAACCAGCTTCAAAGGTAATTATAATGTTTAAATATATCCTTTATTGTTATTTATTATCTTTATTATTAATTCAGTTTTGTTAAAAAATATGCTTCGACATCCTCCTTTTTTATTACTCCTAAATTTTATTTACTTATTTATATTTTAAGAAAAATAAAACACATTACATATTTATTCCATTATTTATTGCAGTAGCTCTGGTCAATATTTTTAATCTGTTTTAATTTTTATCTCTAGTTTAACAAAACCTGGCTGGAGACAAAAGTTAGAGAAGGATACGAAAACTCATCTGGCATATCAAGTGCAGATATTCTCCAATCTCTAATAACTCTACTAAACTCACCAAGGTCAAACAACGAGATACAAAATGAGATGTTCGAACTGCTGGGCTTTGATAAGTTCGAGTTCATACAGGAGATATTGCAGAACAGAGAGGATATCACCAGCAGCCTTAAGGGACCACCACCACAGCCATCGGTTGCCGAACGTAAGCTATTAATTTCAGATTTTCAATATATCTCTAGCATATGTTTAAACGTTGATTCATATGTACCCTGCTAAAGCCTGAATTTAAGGTATGAGGTGTTGTTACATTGTGTACAGGGTGACTCGACCCTAGATTTAGAGTTATACTCTGAATCTAGGGTTAGTCGTATTATCAACATGAGAATAGTAGTGTAGTGTAGGACAAAACATAAAGTTCTTCAATCTATTGATAGGATTATATTATGGAGGCGGTCAAGAAGGGCTATGTATCCACATACATAGCCCTTCTTGACCACTTCATTACACCACCAGTTAATAAATCACATGAAACCTAAGCAGCATAACCATCTCGTGATACCAGTACACTCAAATCGCCTGGTGTGATTGCCCAAATCAGATGCAAAGCAACTACCTTTAATAAAAACAATAATTAATTATTGTATCTTACAGTTGCGTCATTGCTGCCAGAGAACAAAATGCCTCAATACTTGTGTCAGGTGTCCGTACTGTCCGAGCAGGAGAAGATGATAGCGAAACTCGTAAGGAAAGAAGAGAAGAAAGCAAAGAATATCAAGAAGGTGGAAGAAGAGGAGCCGGAACTTAATGTAGCTCAGTTGAGAGCTAAGAGGTATTAATATTATTTAATTTATTTACACTAAAATATAAAGATACTACTTATTCCATATTTTTTTGGAATTTCTTGTAGTCTTGCTGCAGAAAAATATGAATGACTTAGGTCTGAAAGATCTGAAAGATCCGCCCATCTCACGTCCATTCCTAAGAAACTAAGGACAATATACGTAACAAAAAGGCAACAATTTCATATTGCGCCCTCTAGCTTTTAATTTAGATGGGTAAAGATTTTAAAATGTTTGATAATATAGAAGTAGGTAATTCTCTGTTATTGTTTTTATTTTTATATTACTTAACTACTATTTAGCTGTTGAAACGTGCACTTTCGGATATAGGTAATATTAATATACCTGGGATATTTGTTATATACCCAGGATATATTAGTAGGTAGTTGGCTTGACAATACATAATCAATTATTTCAGGATCGCTGAGCTAACGAAGCCAGTGGTACCATTTTCGACAAGCAAATCAAACGTGGATCCGGTGTTGCAAAAGATATCCTACTTCCAGACTAAAGTGCAGTATCCCAACGTGTACGACTCTTCGATAGACGCCAAAAACTCTGCTGGTAAGCTATGTTATCTAAAGTATGTGCTCTAGTATTAGTCAATACATTAGGTAGATAACGAGTTTAGTTTATCTATACTGTTGACTTTTCGGAAGGGCAAATACAGATTAAACTATGCTAAAAGCTAAACCCGAAACTGTCTGTAGAAACTTTGAAAGCCATTATAGTAAGAGGTAGTGCCACACTGCATGCATGTAGCAGAAATGGGCAGGCACGACCGGGGAGGAACCTCTGTCTTACACGAAACCGGCGTAAAGTGATAGCTGTGCCGTCGCGTTTCCCGCAGTGTGTAAGTAGCCGGTGGCCTATGGAGGCAGGAGGAAGAAGGAGGGCAACACATATGTTTATCTCTTTAATATAGTCCATCATGGTAGAGTAAAATGAATCCGACAGCTTGTTTGCCCCCTTATACCATATAAAAAAGAAATATCCTCTTCTAATACTCGGATATACTAGGCTACCATTAATATTTAAGTTTTCACTCCCGAAGTGAAACCCGTTCTTTTTTTTTGCGGGAAAATACTTTAACCTATTGTCACCGGGTTGGGAGAGATTGAGATGTAAGGATACCATATACCCACAAAAAACGGGTGCCATCGGCCGCTTCTTTAGCGGAGCTAGGACAGGGGATTATGAATTCGCGTCATCAAAATCATAAGCACGGGAAAGTGGAGCTACGCTGCTACAGGACATTCTTACTTGATAATTTCCACTTTAGTCGGCTGTCCCTAAGACTGCTCGTCGAGGGGGAGAGGGGTGTGGGGGCAAATTAACGGTTGAAACCTGTTGACTCCGCGCCTGCGGTCTCCTCTTCTTCCATTTTACGAATTTTCGATCACGTGCGCTGACGCGAGTTACACAAATTTTACCCATAACAAAAATTGCGCAACGCCGTTAAGAGTCCATCCAGATCAAGCGTTTTATACGCGATTAAACTCGCGCGTAGTTCTGGCCGCAACCACGGCGCTCGAGTACCTCGACACGCCCACAGCTAGAGTGATAGCCTCATCTGGACGCGACATATGTAGCTATAGTATCTCTGCAACGCGCGAGTCAAAACGCGTAATCTGGACAGGATTTAAAGAAGTGAAGAAACTTTAAAAAAATATTTCTCCTGCAGGTTTCGTATCGGGCATGAGACTGACTCTGCCCGAGAACGCCGTGCGCAAGGACAACAAGGAGTACGAGGAGGTCGTCATACCCAAGAACGAGCCGGTGCCGCTGTCAGTGGGGAACAGGCGCGTTCCCATAGCGGAGATGGATGAGGTGAGGACTGAAGGGGGTAACGTTATATATACATACACACAAACGTACAGTATATATAGATAACTAACATTTTTTACAACAACATTTGTCCTACTACTTTTGACATTAAAAATAACTAATTTTAAAAGATTTTTTAAATTCATAATGTACTGTGGTGACATTTGTAAGACCCGCGCCTTGACCTTAGTGAGTGTGAAGTAACCTCATCTTGCATAAGTACGCGATGCACTTATAACGCTCGGAGAAAAAATTTAATTCATATTTATTTTGTATAAAAAAGGAATAGCGTATTATAAAAAGTCCTAGAACAAATTTAACTGTTAAAGATGCTAGCTATCTATATCTGAGAGCTCGCTGGTGATTTAAATATAACCCTGTATGTTATATTTTCACTCGACGAGCAGTCTAACAATTCGTTGAAACTTTATATGCCTTCTCTTTGCTTCCACAGCATAAGTTCAGGTCCGAAAAACGGCACGACCTAGGTATCGCGATAAAGTAAAGGGATAAAAATGAAGGAAGGAGGGCAACACCTCTATATGACAATCATGCGTATCGCTCTGGGTATCGGTAGGCTGCAACTGCTAGAGAGCTAGTGTTATAATAAAAATGAATTATAGGTATTGCTTTAAGAAGTGAAAACTTAAAACTATCAAGTAACAATGACCTGTATTTAGCAGTACAAGTAGCGGGAACTCCACTCCCCTGTGTTATGTGGCACATTGACTATACATACTCATAATTCCCTATCCTAACGCTAAAGAAGTTTTCTCTTCATCATTCCAGATCGGCCGCATGGCTTTCGAGAACATAAAGGAGCTCAACCGCATACAGTCGGTCGTGTTCCAAACCGCGTACAACAGCAACGAGAACCTACTAATTTGCGCGCCCACCGGCGCCGGCAAGACGAACATAGCACTGCTCACAGTAGTGCACCAGATCAAACAGCACATAGAGAATGACGTCATCATGAAGAATAAATTTAAGGTACGAGTCACTATGTAAATTAAACTTTATGTGTGTGCGTTCGTGCGAGCGTGTATGCGTGAGTTCCAAACAGCGCACTATAGTAACGAGAACCTTTTGATCTGCACACCCAACGCCGCCGGCAGGACCCCACGTGCGTGCGTGCGTGGGTGTATTTGTATGTGTGACTCGGCCCATGTTGTAGCGTATCTACGCACTTTCCGCTTCATCGTAGCCGAAACTGATGTACAGGGTTACTTTTTGGTCACCAGCCAAATTGTCAGGTTTGGTTCAGAATCAATTATACATTCTATTTATGAAATAAAAAATATTAAAAAAATAATTAGATAAAATTACTTTGTCCCATGTTATAAACATATTTCTTGGTCAACACGTGGCATTTGACTCGCGAGTGTCGCAGGCCGGCGTCACTGACCTTGAAGTCGATACATTTCGCGTATGAACAACGATTGATGTACTTTTAAGGACATTTCAAATCTATTTTTATTTAACAAAATATTATAATTAGACGATAAAATTTAACACACCCTTAGAATGATGTTTACTTACTTATTTTAAAATTTGGCCGGTGGACAGAAAGTAAACCTGTATTTGTTGAGCGGTGATAGGACTCACCGTGTTTTATATGAGTCTGATTATTATTATTTCACTATTTTTAAATTTCACTTAGAAAACAGTTTTCACTTACAAAATAAAGTAATTTCGATAATTGCAATAAAAAATATAAGTATTATTTCTGCAGTATATTCCAGTAGACATTTTAAAATATTATGTGATTACATGTGCTTAGATTAAATCATTATACCTAATTCTTGTCAATTATGAAATGTCACGTACATCATCATAACTGAAACACTACTCTATTATGGCCCTATTTATGCGCTACCAACTTCCCACAGATTATATACATAGCTCCGATGAAGGCGCTAGCGTCAGAGATGACGGCCAGCTTCGGCAGGAGGCTTCAGGGGCTGGGCATAGCGGTGCGAGAGCTGACGGGAGACATGAAGCTAACCAAGAGCGAGGTGCAGCAGACGCAGATGATAGTCACCACGCCGGAGAAGTGGGACGTCGTCACAAGGAAGGGGGCCAGTAAGTGTGTAGTTATGCTGTCGCGTTTCGTGCGGCAGGTGTGTAGCGGTGTGCGAGCTGATGGGAGACATGAAGCTAACCAATAACGAGGTGCAGCAGACGTGAATACTTCCTTCTGCCATCTCCATAAGTCACCGGCTACTTACTCACAGCGTGACACTCTCTCTGACCTCTTGCTACTTGTAGAGGCGGACTTATCGTAATCATGTTAAAAATAGTAGACAACACACGTGATTTAAATAGCAATTACTGCAAGGCGAACGCCGTTGACGTACGGTAATATATTATTCTATAATATAAATCTTAAATACATTTTCGTTGTCGTCGTACCTGTAACATAAGTCCTTAGGGGTACTTAATATGTGGCTTTACTAAAGTGGTTAATGACAAGTACATGAATAATATTATATTACTCAGTTCGACCACGTTTCGGCAATGTTTGGGCACGTTTTGGCAATATTCGACCACGTTTCAGCAATGTTTGGGCACGTTCCGGCAATGTTCGGCCATTTTTCGGCCCCTCTGTTCACGTTTTCTTTTCATTCCCAGCGGACACGGAGCTCGCGTCGATAGTGAAGCTGCTTATCATCGACGAGGTGCACCTTCTACACGGCGACCGCGGGCCCATAGTGGAGGCGATAGTGGCGCGCACGCTGCGGCAGGTGGAGAGCACGCAGAACATGATACGGATAGTGGGCCTGTCCGCCACGCTACCCAACTACATAGACGTGGCCAGGTGAGTGTTGGTGTGTGTGTGCGTGTGCGTGTATGTGTCTTTTATTAACATTATTATTTTCCTTTATTTGCCTAAAAATTTATACAAACGCAGGAAATACGATTGCAGCATAGTTACAAAGCAACGAAAAATCTTGTTTTACCCGCTATCCGTATATGAATACGTCAATTAGTTACGTAACACCTTTTAGGAGGCTATCAAAATGGAGTTATGCAGATATCTTTTATGGCCTAGACGTCTAGAAAAATTGGAAAATCCGCAAAAAATGTTAAATATTACACGTCCATTAGGTCAAACCTTGCGTCGCAGCTAATTTGCACCTTTTCAAACAACTATTCAGATTCCTCCGCGTGAATCCGAACGTGGGCCTGTTCTTCTTCGACTCGCGCTTCCGTCCCGTGCCACTGGAGCAGCAGTTCATTGGAGTTAAGGACGTGGGCAGCGGCGGAGGCGCTCATCTCAGACAGGTATACACAGTCAATTCACACAGTACAAGTGATACTTCAGATAAATAGCAAACCATCAGCGTCTGATCCAGGTGGGTATTTAGGGGCCGCAGCACCGGGCCCTTCAAGGCCTAAGGGCCTTTGGATCATTTTTGTATTCATAAAAGGAACCCTTTTATTGGTACAAAATTACACAGACCTTAATCCGGCACTGCTAACGAGAGAAAAAATAGCAGATTTGTTTGTGAGGGTAATAATTACTTCTATTCTATAGTACGTAATAGCTGTAGCCTGATTACGTTGTTTCTCCACTAACTAAAATAAATTTGAATTAAAATCATAACACAAACATTCAATTGGTCTTGAGTAAATTTATTAATTAGTTCGTTGGAATGAGAGCCACGCTCCATCTGTCGAAATTCGGTCGTACTAACTCAGAAACCTTCGGAGGCTCATGCATAACACCTTTGCTAAAGATCATCACATGATCAAATGCGTACTTTGATTCTATAAGCGTCTTCTGGTGACTAGCGACACTTATAAGCACTTATCCTCCTTCACACTAAAGGTTACAACTTAGCTTCATGCCGGCATTTATGGCCGATTGGTTTGAGTAACATGTCGTATACACATTCTCACCGTCTGACAAAAAGTAAACTTTAGTAATTATGCGTTTGTGCTTGTATCCATAATCGGTTTCTCTTTGTCTTATAAAAAAGTAGCTGCGCCCCGCGGTTTCACTCGCGTAAATTTCGATCCCGTAGAAATTAGAAAATCATCCCATGGCATCCCATAAAAATATGTTTTGGTATAAAAACTATCCTATGTGTTACTCGAAGTTACCCTCTATGTGTGTGCCAAATTTCATGAAAATCAGTTTAGCAGTTTTTGCGTGAAGGAGTAACAAACAAACATACAAACTTTCGCATTTATAATATTAGTAGGATATTGACGCCATGAAAATCTACAGATACAAACAATGAACGAGATATGCTACGACAAAGCGGTAGACATGGTGAAGAACGGCCACCAAGTCATGGTGTTCGTGCACGCCCGTAACGCCACCCACCAGACAGCCATGGTGCTGAAAGAGCTGGCCCAGAAGAAGGGCCATCTGAAACACTTCGAGCCGGAGGACTCTGGAGGGTTCATAAGGGCAAAGAAGTCCATATCTAGCAGCCCCAACAGACAGCTGGGAGAACTCTTCGCGGCTGGCTTCGCGTGCCATCACGCGGGCATGCTGCGCAGTGACAGGTAATGGCTTGCTCTCTCTCTCTCTCTCTCGTTCTCTCTCTCCCTCCCTCCCTCTCTCCCTCTCCCTCTCTCTCTATGCGAGTAAGTGATAATATACAGACTATAAGGCCAACTGAGGCTAGCGACGTTAACTGCTACTATTATTATTTGCTACCTCAACGAAGTATACGTAGCTCTATGTAATGCGATGCGATTAGGCTTTGTGAAAAAAACATTCGCAAATTTAATTATTTATTTTTGAAATGTCTGCTTTATTCGAACAGTGATTGTAATTTTTCTACTATCTGTATGAATGAATCACTGTAGTAAGATACATATAAACGTTTATTTATTTATTTTCAGGAACATGGTGGAGAAGTATTTCTCGGAGGGCTACATCAAAGTACTAGTCTGCACGTCCACGCTGGCTTGGGGCGTGAACTTACCGGCGCACGCAGTCGTCATACGTGTACGTACCGCCCTGTTTTTATGGAAATGTTTGCTGTCGGTTGCTGTTTTTATGGGAGTGATTATCTCTATCTCTATCTACCTATCGCTTTCTCTCTCTCTCTCTCTTCTTAAAAGGCGAAATGTGTCACGGGCAACCGAAAAAGGTCACATTACGTTGAATATGGAATTATCTGAATAAATTATTTTAATGCGGATACTTTTAACACTTAAGATTAATGTGTGTCACTGTTAATATAATTTTTAATTGTGATATTTGAGTTGACGTGTTAAATACACGATTCTTAATTAATTATTTATTATACAATTCTTAATTATACTACACTAAATGTAAGTCTTGTTAGATATTTTTGTTGCTTAATCGCTTAGTTGGATTTTTTTATGTAACAACATCAACATGCAACGCGACGTTGATCTCGCATCTTATCTAACGTTGAATTTGGATACCAGCATACATGTGTGCATATGCAACATTTGACTACTCTTTATAAAGAACACAATATCCGAAAAGTTGTGTTACGTTATTTTCCCACTTTATTCCCCAGGGTACAGAGATATACGACCAGGGGCGCGGCACCTTCGTCGACCTCAGCATACTGGACGTGCTGCAGATATTCGGTCGCGCTGGCCGCCCGCAGTTTGACACCTCTGGCACAGGCATCATCATCACCGCGCACGACAAGCTCACCCACTACCTCAAGTGCATGACCAACCAGTTTCCCATCGAGAGCAACTTCATCAATCTGCTGGCGGATAACCTTAACGCGGAGGTGAGTGAAATGAAATAAAAATGTTTTTATTCAAAATAGCATTGTTAAAATTACTTTTTGAATGACAGCGATTACCTAGATTAGATACCTACCTTAGATGTCCTGAGAAAAACCGGCAAAACAAACTTAGCGGACCTCATGAAGTAGTACAGACGATTCCGATTCACTTACTCCAACTAATTATATTATCTTATGGAACGCCGTATTCATATTGTTTTTTATAACCCATACCCAACTCCAACTCCTGCGGTAAATGTGCAAAAAATAAAGCGGTTTCCTGATTGCTTTATCTTTTTTTTTCTTTTTTATGGTATAGGGGGGCAAACGAGCGGTTGTAGCCATTTTCATGACTACCGACGCCCATAGACATCGGCATATAGACTATATAGATGCGCTGCCCCCCTTTTCTCCTCCCACCTCCATGGGCAACCGGCTACTTACACACCGCACGAAACGCGACAGCACAGCTGTTACTTCACGCCGGTCTCGTGTAAGCGAGAGGTACCTCCCCGGTCGTGCCGGCCCAATTCGGCTGCATGCAAGCATGCAGCGTGGCACTACCTCTTACTAAATCTAAACAAAGTATGAAAGAAAAAACAGAAAAAGCTATGAAAGTAAATTAGGTTATATGGTATTTGACATTCAAAATTTCATTATAAGAATCTTTTAATGTGTACTAGTAGATATTTAAAGTCACAAGACAAATCCTGGGATAAATACTTTATACCCAGTATCTTCATTACAACATCTTACTTTGTAATAACTCTTATCACATAGATGGTATTAAAAATACTGTGGATGTACCAGAATACCATAACATATAGCCCTGGGTTATGTACCGTAAGGATTTGTAATACAACCCACACAACTAAAACCTATACTTATAAAATTTATTATACATTACGTAGATAAGCTATCCACTACACTTCCCTTCCTTTCGATACCACTCAGCGCTGTATTAATGAATTAAATGAACACCTAGATCCTGCATCTTCATCTGAATTGAATGTTGGTCCACAGGTGGCGCTGGGCACGGTGACAAACATCGACGAGGCAGTGGAGTGGCTCAGCTACACTTACCTCTTCGTGAGGATGAGGATCAACCCACAGGTATGGCGTTTCTTTAGGATATAAGAATTATTTAAGATGTACAATTGTCCAATTGTAAATCATCTGAGGCTTATAAATAAACATAGATTAACTTTACTCCAAGTACTAAACTGACATCTCTCAAATTCCGTATTAATAAACAGTATGGAATTTGACGGGTGCCAGTTAAACACCAGTTTATTACTTGGAGTAAAGTTAATCTATGTTTATTAATAAGGGAGCTGAAGTGTAATTCTCGAATATGCTGGAAAATGATGATGCTGTTCTAGAGGACTGAATGATGAGAAATTGTGGACTCGTTCTAGTTTTCATTCACTAAACTCACTTATTACAGTGCATTCTATCATGTATTTGCGAGCATATTTTTGTACCATTTTTTTTTGCGTTATGTCGTAGTACGGTTAAGTCGTTAAAATATTATTGAGATACAATATGGCGAACACAACTTAAATAGCTTACAGTCGTTTATTTCTGTTGCAATTCTTTGTCCAGTTTGATAATAAATATGCATTCCTCATTGTAAATATGGATCTTTCTCAACAAAGATTCACCTTCCTTTTACCATTTCCTCTACTACAAAATAAAGATGACTTACTAATCGAATTAAAGTGAATGCTAGTTATCATAAAGCTTAACGCCTTATAATAAATTAAGTACACTATAGTTCTGTTGTCATGTCGCTACAGACGGGCCATAAATCATTATCAGGTCAGGGTTGTGCGTTAACGGCGCGGACGCAAGGTCGTTATCGATAAAACCTTATAAGTTACATAAACACTTATCGACATCAAAGTACGCAGCACTGCTCCTGCCGATAAGGCCCGTGAGTGGAAAAGGGAGCAAAACACTCACGCCATCTCCCTACGCTTTATGACCAAGTCTGCAGCGGCAGAGTAACAAAACTGTAGCTGAAGATAGGAAACACTACCGTAGGTTACCTCCCCAAACTTGTCTGGTGCATCTCTTTCCAGCTGCGGGAAAAGAGGGGGTCTGTTTGTAACCTATTGTCTCTAATCCAGAAGACAGAATACTCTTGACTAGTTCGATGAACAGATACGGCAGTTGAAATCACTACTGGGCCCTGTAGTAGGTCCGTCCGAAAGAAAAAAAGCATTCAGATCGCTATATTTAAATATAAAGAAGAATATTATGTCTTTTGCTGACTTTACACGATGCGCCCGCAGGTGTACGGTCTGTCGTACGGCGACGTGCAAGAGGAGCCCATGCTGGAGACGAAACGCCGGCAGCTGATCACGGCGGCCGCGCTGCAGCTAGACCGCACGCACATGCTGCGGTACGACGAGCGCACCGGCTGTCTCAACATCACTGGTACGTATACACTACACGACACGCACACAGGTGCACCGTCTGTCTCAACATCACCTGTACGTATATAACGTATACACTACACGACACGCATGCAGGTGTACCGGCTGTCTCAACATCACCGGTACGTACACACTACACGACACGCACGCAGGTGCACCGGC
>LUGF01055896.1:6501-19373 GCA_001625245.1 Calycopis cecrops | reverse complement strand
AAAAATATACATGCTGTAGATCTCAATAAAAACTTTCAATGAAAATTGGTGCGAACGTATATCATCGTAGGTATATCATTATTAGTTTTTGAGAAATAATACATTTTCAAATAAATGCCAATACAACTTTGTCGTTCATACAAACGCTATGAAAAACTAAGTTATTTTATTTTCTCGTAAAATATGTCACAGAGACACCTATACCTTCGTTGGTACGGAACCCTCGGTGTGCGAGTCCGACTCGCACTTTGGTGGTTTTTTTTTTTAAAGATCTTGTAAGGATTTTAATTGATTTTTTAAAGATGCAAACTGACTATATACACGTATTCCAGGACAAACTTCATCGAGTCGCACACGTCCCGCCGGCTGCGCATCATCGGCTTATCCACGGCGCTGGCCAACGCGCGCGACCTCGCCAACTGGCTCAACATCGGCGAGGTGGGGCTGTACAACTTCCGCCCCTCCGTCAGACCCGTGCCGCTGGAGGTCAGTGTATAATGGTTTAGTTTACAGAGATAGAGGTAGTGCCATGCTGCGTAACAGACATGACACAACATTGAAGCCGAAATTACGTGAGCAAGAGTACGTGAGGACCTTCTTACCAAGTGGGGGAACCGTCTTATGTGCATATGAAGGTCGTTGTTATCGCTTGGAGGAATATAACCAAAATTAAATTAATATAGAATAAACGTACTACTCGAGTTACCAATACAAATCCAACGAAACTAGATAGTTAAGGTCCGTTCAGGCAGCATGGAACATAGAAATATTCACTGAAAAAAGGTTATTTTTTATATTCTATATTTATTATCTAGACATAGGATGGTGTCGAAGTCCAAACCTAAAGTACCACAAAATATACTAGTTGTGTAAGGGTTTCGCTAGCCCTAATAAACATGTGCAAAAATACTTAAACTCTATCGGGTAAAATATAAGATATACACTGTTTGTTCACGCCAGATATGCATGGTACAGCCATGTAATCATGAACGTTAGTGCGTCAAGTGACAGTGGCAAAATATTAAAACTTAATGTGTAAAAAAGAGCATATTCTGTGACGTTTTATGTTTATGTGACATTTCCGGTTTCCGGACTATATTTAGCGTCGAGGGACGCGTTCCGCCCCCTCTCTCCGGCCCGAACCACCGACCTTATCGGTCAAGGTCATGTTATTGTTATCTAAATAAATCAGTGTCTTCAAATAAGCTATGTTTTAATTAATAACAACATGTAGTCGTATACATAATGGCGCCCCCGGGTGGTTCGGTCCGGAGAGAGAGGGGAACGCGTCCCTCGACGCTAAGAGCCGTCCGGGGAAACGGAAATACACTTTGAACACAGAATGTCACAGATAATGCACTTTTAATGTTTATTATAGTTGGCCAGTATCACTTGACGTATTAAACGTTCATCACTAGATGGCGGTGCCAATGCATATCTGGCGTGAACACTGTTATATGTAGGTAACACAATTTACACGCAAAGGAAAAAACAAAAAAAATGTGTTAACTTTCACAACTTAGTCTAAGGCACATAGGTACATAATACATATAAAAAAAGAAAGAGAAAAGGAAATCACACAACTTATAGTTAACACAATGGAAAATGCATAACAGTGTAATACAGTTCTTAAAAAGGAATCCACTCAGTTGATTGACTGATGATTGAATGTTTGTTGCTACAGGTGCACATCTCCGGCCACCCCGGCCGCCACTACTGCCCGCGCATGCTCAGTATGAACAAGCCGACGTTCCACGCGATACGCACGCACTCGCCGTGCGCGCCCGCTCTCGTGTTCGTATCCAGCCGCAGGCAGACCAGGTGATCTACACTAGCGAAAAAGCGCAGCTATAAATTTACTCTTACAGTTGCACATCTTAAATTATAGATAGCGTTAATAGTACTATTTAATTTTAAAGTTATTATTATCTATAATATTATTAAAATTTTATTTTAATATTATATAACACATCCAGATATATATTTAAATCACTATGCTAAAGCCCAAACCCAAAGGTCTTATGGTTCTTTCGTAAAGTTCACCACAAAAATTTACTAGCAGTGGAATAGTATGCCACTTATATTGTCCATCCACTATCCATGGCCAAAAATTATTCTAGCGGCTAACATGATGAAATGCAGTAAAAAAGCGAAAAAAAATGATCATATCAAATATCACTAACTTTCCCGATTTCCTGTATCAGTTTTTCCACCCTTTCCACCAAACCACTGCCAATAAAAAAATCAAACGAGAGGAAAATGATGCGTATAGAAAATATTGATTTGTTGCCAGTGAAAAGACATATACAAAGGTTATGTTTTCAAAAGCCAGAATAATTATTTGTATATTCTAGGATTTAAATCCTAATACACCGGACTCGGTCAAGTTCGATGGAGGTTCAAAAGGAGTTTGCGCCTGCACAGAAAAAGTATATATATAGTAAAGTATTTTGATGAATTTGGCCACTCTCTAGATTTTTCTTCTTACTAGTAGATTACTAGGACAATGTTCAAAGGTGGCTTACATCTCATGAAGGAATCCATAAACAGAGCTAATATTCCTTTACATCTTCTTTTGCCAGGCTAACAGCGCTAGACCTGATCGCATACCTGGCAGCGGAAGAGAACCCCAAGCAGTGGCTGCACATGCGAGAGTCGGAGATGGAGCAGCTGCTCTCCAGCATCAGCGACTCCAACCTGAAGCTGACGCTGGCCTTCGGCGTGGGCATCCACCACGCGGGCCTGCAGGAACGAGACAGGAACACCGTGGAGGAGCTCTTCATCAATCAGAAGATACAGGTGAAGTGAAACACTTCTTAACGGCTTTAGGCAGAACGTCAGGATAGAAAACACACACACACACTCACACACATTATCTAATTATTAATCTAATGTGCCATGTGTAATATAGACACATTACTCACAGAGAGTATCACTTTAAAAACCGCTGATTAGTACGTATTTCTGAATGTCACATTAATCTATTATTCCGGATGTCATCTGATATCAGAAGCATATAGCATCGCTCATCCCAGCTAGCTCGATAGTCTGTATCTTTACCACGTACATTTACGAACTTGATTTTTTTTTCATGTGTCATGTCAAATAATGTCAGGTCCTGATTTGCACGGCGACACTGGCGTGGGGCGTGAACTTCCCCGCCCATCTCGTGGTCATCAAGGGCACGGAGTACTTCGACGGCAAGCAGAAGAGATACGTGGACATGCCCATCACGGACGTGCTGCAGATGATGGGACGCGCTGGCAGACCGCAGGTGAGTCGCGCCGTCAGCTCCGACACGACACTGGAGTTTGCTCCTCAAGAATATTATTCAGAAGTGAAAGGCGCGTACGAGGTGTAAGCGCGGCAAAGCATTGGGCTGTTCGTTTGTACTATGAAGAAAAAAAATACTTTATTACGTTTAACGCAGTATGTACGCAATGTACTTATTGTATCTTGCAGCCTTTAGTGAGAGGTACTGCCACACTGCATGCTTGCATGCAGCTGAATTGGGCCGGCACGACCGGGGAGGTACCTCTCACTTACACGAGACCGGCGTGAAGTGACAGCTGTGCTGTCGCGTTTCGAGCGGTGTGTATGCCGGTGGCCCATGGAGGTGGAAGGAGAAAGGAGGTCACATCTTTATAGCCTCTATGCGGATGTCTATGGATGTATTCATGAAAATGACTCCAACTGCTCGTTTGCCCCCCTATACTATAAAAAAACAAAAACAAAAAAAAACCTTGAGGTGATGCATTTTGATTTGATATGATATTTGTGACCTCAAACCGCTGGAACATCTGTAGACGCAGTTTGCACATTTCACTATTTAAACCCCCACCATTCGATTACATCTGTACACTTTTACCTGCAGTACGACAACGAGGGCGTGGCCGTGGTGCTGGTACACGACCAGAAGAAGAACTTCTACAAGAAGTTCCTATACGAGCCCTTCCCGGTCGAGTCCAGCCTGCTCGAGGTGCTGGCCGACCATCTCAACGCCGAGATCGTCGCCGGTGAGACAACTTCACATAATATCTCTGTATATAAAATAATCTCCGTGTCACAATGCTAGTTACCATACTCCTCCGAAACGGCTAGAACGAGTGTCATGAAATTTTGTGTGCCTATTGTCTAACATCTATTTTTCATATCGATATTTCTCTGCATCGATACTTATATACTACAGTATGTCTATAAAAACATCACAATATCACAGTCTATAAAAGCAACACATAATATTTCAGTCATCATTTAAAATGAATATTTACTTTTATTAGTAAATACAGTAGCAGTAAAAACTGTTGAGTGAATGCGTCTTACTCAGTTTATAAATGTGTGAAATTTCAAACAAATCCATTCAATGACTTTTTGTGTGAAAGAAGTAAGAAATATAGAAACTTAGCATTTATAATAGAATAGAGAACTAAATTTGTCTCTTCGCCACCATTTTGCTCTCGAACGACTTTTACTTACCCCTACTAATACTATAACCCATTTGTCCAGGCACGGTACAAACGAAACAGGACATACTAGACTATCTGACGTGGACGTATTTCTTCCGGCGGCTGCTCAAGAACCCGTCGTACTACAACCTAGAGAGCCTCGAGCCGCAGGATGTCAACTACTATCTGTCTGGGCTCGTACAGACGTCGCTAGACGCGCTGGCCAACGCCAACTGTGTGGAGATTGAAGAGGTAGGTAGATTATCACTTATCAATATTACACACACACTTCTTGACGTTTGCCGAACTAAATGTTATATTATGTTAGTAAGTGTAAGCGGAGCTACGCTCACTTGTAACACACATATATGATGCTACTTTACAAACTTGTACTACAACCTGGAGAGCCTCGAGCCGCAGGACTTCAACTACTATTTGTCGGGGCTTGTGCAGACGTCTCTAGACGCGCTGGCTAACGCCAACTGTGTGGAAATTGAAGAGGTAGGTAGATTAACACTTATCACTATTACACACACTACACGTCTGACGTTTGCCGAAGTAAATGTTATATAATGTTAGTAAGTGTAAGCGGAGCTACGCTCACTTGTAACACACATATATGATGCTACTTTACAAACTCGTACTACAATCTGGAGAGCCTCGAGCCGCAGGACGTCTCTCGGGGCTTGTGCAGACGTCGCTAGATGCGCTGGCTAACACCAACTGTATGGAAATTGAAGAGTATTACGTATTATGAATACAAAATGTATTATGTTAGTACATATAAGTAACTTATCTGTAGCTAACGTGAAAGCTTACTTGCAGCATAGTTGAGTGGAGAGCGCTCCCGTAACACAGCGCTACGGTACACCTCGTGCTTCAACCTGAACCTCAATGATGATCAGGACAGGCGAGCTTCGGAGCAATTATACGCGGTGATTTTATAGTCGTTTTCGAACCGAAGCCTGATTCCTACCGTAATATGTGTGTGATTGGAAATAATAATCAAAAATTAGTAATAAGGTCCGGAGAATGACCTTGCCGTGAGACATGAGCTGATGTATCACTATCCAAGACCAACAAATAAAAATATTATTTTTTTTTTAAATTAATCTTAACATTTATAATTAACATTACAAAGTTTTAATTGGTGCTATGAATTATTCCAAACTCATTTCAGTTCGAAAACGACTGAAATATCAGCGTTTATATACAAAGTAATGAGTTTCCGCAATATTAGCAATGGTGGCTGCGCATACGGTCTCTTCTATATTTTAGGTGATGGGTCAATAACTGGAACGGTTTTATGAATTTATTCCCGTATCAATATTGAACTACAGTAACATAATTTGACGACCAGCTGGCGCAGTGGTACAGGGCTCGGATAATCGGAGCATATTGCGCTTGGGTCGCGGGTTCGAACCCCGCCTAGGTAATGGATGTAATATATGTATTCCTATAATAAAAATCTATATATATAAAACTCAAACGTGAAATAGCCAGCTATCAACGCACAGCCCAAACCACTGAACGGATCAAGCTGAAATTTGGCATCCAGGTAGATGTTACGACGTAGGCATCTGCTAAGAAAGGATTTTTAGAAATTCAACCCCTAGGGGGGTGAAATAGGGTGTTGTAGTTTATATGGATTTCTTAGAAATTAAACGCGGGTGAAACCGCGGGGCACTGCTAGTCTTAAATATAATTTCCGTCGTGTACCCGTAACACAAGTCCTTACGGTACTTATCACGGGACTAGGCTAACGTGGTGTAATAAGTCCACATTATTATTGTTATTATAATGACCGATGCTCCTCAGGACCAGCGCACAGTCCACTGCACGTGGGTGGGCCGCATCGCATCCTACTACTACCTGTCTCACAAGACCATGTTCCACTTCACGCACCACCTCCACGGCGGTCTGGACTTCGACTCGCTGCTGCGCGTGCTGGCGGACGCAGAGGAGTACGCCACGTTGCCGGTGAGACATAATGAGGACGTGCTTAATGGGTGAGTGTTTTGAATAATAGAATCTATACATACAATAAAACTAGAAGATTTTTGTCTATCTGTCTGTTTTGAGGCTTTCTCGCAAAAACTACTAGACAGATTTTAAAGAAACTTTTTGTTGTATAGCTTTTAGTTTTCGGTAATATATAGGCTATAATTTATGAGCATTTATATAATGCTGCAGTCGGTATCGTGACTTGAAATACTCTATTGTAAGTAAAATAATAGGTTGACGATTCGGCCACATGACATTCCACGTTACCATGACAACTTATTTTCCAATAATGACAAGAACGTTTGTCAGGTCAGTTAATACAATGTAAATTTATTTAGATTATTATTCCTTTCTTTGTTGTTTTTTCTTTAAAATTAATATACCAGCCTTTTTTAAGATACTGATTTTTAACACAGTCGTTTGGATGTATGAGCCAATAACTAGCGCACACACCATACACAGATACTTCTCTAAAATATAAAACATTTTTACAGAAAACTCTCTTTAGATTTGGCGTTAACATAGTAATTAAAACATATGCCTAGATGTTATAAATAAAAAATGCGCTAGCCTATGTAAAGTTCTCCTTTCGCTAGTGATATTAGTAAGATGTAAGAGGACAGGATTCATGTACCAAAATGTTTGCAGTGAGCTATCCCAGGAGTGTCGGTTGCCAGTGGACTCACTAACTCTGGACTCGTCGCACGTGAAAGCCTTCCTCCTCCTGCAAGCGCACATGAGTCGTCTACAGTTGCCCAACACCGACTACCTGACCGATACCAAGTCTGTGCTGGATCAGACGATCAGGATTATACAGGTACATCACTAGATCTAATGCGGTGGCGAAAACCGGGTATTTATTTGGCAACATTTTATATACTTAAGCTTCTGAAACTGAATACCGTAAAACCGTAATAAGAAATAATAATGTCTTTTAAAAACAAAAAAAGTTAGAAATGACAATAATGACATTTATTTTCCTGGCATTGTAATACGATAAAGTATAACTTCTTAAGTGCACACACAAAAATAAACGTGTGCAAACGCATGGATGTGTTCGTTTTATACAAAATGTGTGCAGGCGCCAACAAATACAAGTTTTAGCATTACAACATAAATACATACATATGTATGTGCAATGTTGCGTTGGTACAGAACCATCGGTGTTGTTGTCTAACTCGCACTTGGTCGGTTTTTTATTTTGACATATTGTAGATTGAATTACAAATGCGTACCTATATAATATTAATATTTCCAGGCAATGATAGACACGTGCGCGGAGCACGGCTGGCTGTCCGTGACGCTGTGGTGCCAGGTGCTTCTCCAGTGTATCATACAAGGTCGCTGGCCGGCCGACTCTCCCGTCCTCTGCCTGCCGCACGTGCGGACGCAGCATCTGTACGCGTTCGTGCACGCGGCGCGGGAGGCGCGCACGCCGTGCACGCTCAACGGGTTGAAAGTCGCGTGGGGACGTGGCTACGAGGCGCTCGCGAAACATTTGAGGCGAGAGTTCGATGAGCCGCAAATTGAACAGATTTATAGGGTGAGAGTTGGCCTTTTTTATTGTTTACATTTATCTAAATTTAGGATTCTAAGTGATTTAGAAAAGTGTAACGCATCACAGACTACGCAGATGCGTATCTGTATCTGCGCAGATATCAGTCCATATCGCTCTCTATACTAAACTCAAGAAGAACCACACTACGCAAATAACTCATATTTTACCGTCAAGCATCTGTCAGCAACGACATAATTATATTGAATGATATGATAATGTTACGATTTTTCTCGCAGATAAAATCTTATCGCATCTGCTTAGTATATGACGCCACTAATCGCGTTGAGCAACGAATTTTTTTCAACAAATCGTATCCTAATTAGAAAGTGAGTTTGTTTTCTGACAAGCAAAATGATTTGTCATCCTAATAATTAGGATAACTATATTTAGCCAAGTGTTAGCTCAAATTTTTGAGTTTTTTTTTAGTGAAATCAACACTAGATTTAGAAAATCCCTTTCCCGAAGCGGGATTCAACGGACCTCACTTGATCTTTATTTGAATGGCCAGGATATATTCTTGCCGCTGATGATTCGTTGAAGACTTACTTTTAATAAATAATAAATTTGTGGTGACATTTGCAGGTCGTATGTGACTTGCCTACGCTAAACGTGTCGCTGTCGATACGCGGCCTGTGGCTGGACGCAGACCAAGAGCAGGAGCGTCGCGTGCCGCAGCCGCCTCGCGACTGGATACCCGTGCACGCTGAACAGGTATAGTTTTTTTTTATTATTTCCTATTGGAACAGGCTGAGGGCGACAGCACACGCACTACTTTTAGCATCGGCGATCTGCGATTTAGCGACTACTCCGATGCTCGATACGTAACACTCGCAGTCACTTTGCGACTAAATCGCCGCGTTCGCGTTTTTAAGTGTGCGGTGAGGAGTGTCTGGTCGCTACATTCAGCTTCTAAAAGTCGTTCAAATCGCAGATCGCCGATGCTAAAAATAGCATGTGTGGTAGTGGCTCTAAGACCTAAGACTTTTGTTTTTTTTATTGAACGCAGTTACCAAATGGTTTGTCTAAATTTTAAATAAGTTCGAATACAGTTGAGGAATAGGTGTTTCCTAAAGTTAGCGTAGTGGCAGCACTTTTCCTCTACACTGCTCTTCAACAGCTGCTGAACAAAAAATGTTGATAAAGATTCTAGCTATCTATATCTGAGACCTTGATGTTTTAAAAATAAGCCTGTATAGGTTTAATGTAAAAACCAATTTCGGTATAATAATAACCGTTTCAATATTATACCACAATTGCAACCCTACATAACCGATTTTTTCTTGGCTATTTTCACTTTTCTTAACAAAGTGGCAGTGGTAACAAACTTTAGTGGCAAATTTTTACGTTTGTTTGTTGTTTTTTTTTCTCTTTTAATTTTTGTGTTTTATTTTTTCTTTTTGTCTACTTTCCTCTATTTATTGTTTTTATATGTACACATGTGTTATGTTATAGTCATATTCTTAAATGCTACATTGTAACCGAATAATTTTTATCTTGATTATAATGTGTTTTGTATATTAAAATAAATAAATAAATAAACAAAGTTCTTATCCCTCTCAGGAGTACACACTAGTGCTGAACATGCAGCGAAAGGGCGGGAGTCCCAACAATCTCGTGTGCAGTCGTTTCCCGCGTCACAAGACCGAGGGCTGGCTGGCGACCCTCGGCTGCGTGGACTCAGAGGAACTGGTGGCATTGAAGAGACTGCCGGCGCGAGGGGGAGCCCACATCACCTTCCACCCACCTTCGAGGACCGGTAACTGTTCTTGTACATTTTAGTAAGAGGTAGTGCCGCACGGCAGCTTAACTGGGCCGGCACGAGCGGGAAGGTACCTTACGCTTACTGGACACCGGCGTAAGAAATAGCTGTGTGCGTGTCCTGTCATGTTTCGTGCGGGTAAGTAGACGGTGGACCATGGAGGGGAAGGAGGGAGGGAGGGCAACACGTCTGTGTAACTTCTTTGCGATTGCTCATTTGTCCCCTTTTACTATATAAAAAATACGCCTCACGTCTAAAATTGTCGATAAGAGATATCGATAGAACTATTTGCCTGATATACTTTTTAACATTTTTCCCATTTCCAGGTCGTTGTATCTACACCCTTTATATAATGAGCGACAGCTACATGGGTCTCGACCAGCAGTACGATCTACAGTTGGAGGTCATTGACCCACTGCCTGAGGAAAAGGTGGAGCGGGTATACGATGCTATAGACAAAGTTATCATAGAGTGAATTATTTATGTACATAAGAATAAATTATATCTTTACAATTTTTTTTAAACAATGTCTTTTTATTCCAAGATCGCCTCAACTTCATGAATACTCTTGCATAATAATTTCTTTGGCACACTATAGGAGTAGACTAATTGAAAAAAGAATATAATTCAGTGAAAGAAGCATAAGTGATGTCAGCATCGTAATCGTATTTCCGAATTAATATGTCATTATATTCATACTTTTACATACACCATACACTATACATTTGGGTCTTCTTAGAACAGCAACAGGGATAATTTGGGGCCAGCATTACCGGGATATGTTGGTACCGGGGTTGAATCTATACTGAATCCCAACTTATTAGTCCCTTGTCTACCAATCACACTTACTTTTAGTGCAACAGTTTTATTATTCCTGCCAACCCAGTATGAATAGAAAGAAATAAAACAAATTTTAACATGGCTATTTATTTGGTATGTATATTACACGACAATCTTTTTAACATAGACAATTATAATATAGATAGAATGTTTATTTTAATTAGCATATTATTCACTGGCTTTTGTTATACATATAAAACATAGCAAATATTTTCAAGAATGGACAACAATGATACAAAAATAACAAAAAAATAATTCCTACATAATTTCGCGTGTTATACAAAAGCAAACCTGACTTAGAATAAGTTAGAGAAGGACAAAAGGTGATGAATGATAACATTGCATTTAATTGTACTTGATTTTAGAATAATATGTATAAGGATATTATTGTGAGGTGTGGCCGAGTGGCTTCGTAGCACTAACTCAATCAGCTTTAGTGCAACATTGGCAAATACTAGAAAGACAAGCAATGATGATTTTCTCGTTATACGCAAAACACTCGCCCCTGCACTACATACTACTCTAGGCATCAAATTCGTATGGTAATAAATATATATAGACTCAAATTAAAAATCAATCTAACGGCATCACACTAGACATATACACACACATAACATCCAATGAGGAAACCTTACAATGATAAAAACCTAGCAACTAACAATTAGTATCATGTTCTACACATCCCTTTTTTCATATCATCATGACATCATGAGCTCTATTGAATATTGTACGACTCATTAAATGCTAATACAGCTTCTACATAAATAACACAAGGCATCTAACCTAGATTAATCTTTTGGACATGTACAACTGTTATATTGAAATATTATATACATTTTTATTCATTATTTAGTAACTTCTTTTACATATATCAGCAAACAATCAGAGCTATTTGGTGATGTGGCTGCATAGCCATCACGAAAATCAGTTAAGTAAACAAAAATTTTTTTACGGTTGTACTTGCCTGTGGTACTTACCCAACTAGTCTGCGAAGACAAAGCAACAATGGCACTACCTACAAATTCATCTAAGTGTTAATTTGCAAAACATTTATTATCATGTAAAACTAATTTATAAATTGGGATGAATTTTGGCATTGCTTATTATCTGAAGTAGCAGATAATAATAGTCACAAATAAAGATCAGTTCAGAAGCAAAGTTTAAGTATAATAAAATAATAATGACCATGGAATATAAACTTTGGCTTAATGTAATTATGAATGCAATAAAATTATACATAAATTTAAATAACATTTATGTCCAGTGCAAATCAGGGATTTTTGTCAGTGGCTGAGAAAATAGTACACTCCGCCAATAAAAAGTCCCCCGTGGATTTACTGCACACCCAACGCACATGGTGTGTGATCATTTGTTGCCCGGAACGTGCCTCACTCTCGAGCGCACAATGCGGATTAAAGACCACCATATGTGTTCCTTCGCCTAATCTCTAGAGATCTTCTATTTTTTCGGAGACTCCCCTGTACTTTAGTCCGGTCTGGTCTCTGCAGAACCTTGGTTATTAGTTGGACTTCTTGTATGCGGTACTTTTAATACCTCGTTTGCATTACTCCATACAGTTGTAAGCATTCTATTTTATAGGACAAAAAAGTCCGCAGACAGAAGTCCCTAATCTGCGCCGGCCATAAATATTAATAATTTTTTCAACTAGCAAAGTAGTAACAGCATATATTTAGTCACAAGATGTATTATGTATGATTATTGTATAGTAATACAATAATCAAAACAACCTATTTTATGTGACAAAAGAAATAAACAAAAATGTTTATGTGCTCATTGTAAATCTAACAACATTCTTAGTTACATTAATGATAGACTACTACTAAGTAGAATGATTGATTGAAAAGATTTAGAAATAGCCCATTGTAATGGCTTTGTGAAGGTTGTGCATGGATGATCATTGAAAGGCCCCAGGCTACTCATATTCCAACTCACTTTAAGCATAAAAATTGTTAACATTAAATTTTAATTGAAGAGATCTTTTAACATTTTCTTATAGATTAAAATATACTATTACTAGCTTTTACCTGCAATTTTGCTCACAACTGTAAAAAAATATTTTTTTAATATAAAGTATTATCCTTTCTTATACCTCTAACCATAGATAATACTTATATACTAGAGATTGCCTCTAACAATAAGTGTGTATTAATGATGATCAATTAAGTAGTTTTGTTGTGAACACTTAACAATCAAATTTGCATTCACATTTATAGTTAATTAGTATTAGAATTCCACTTTCTATTCT
>LUGF01055889.1:210874-229706 GCA_001625245.1 Calycopis cecrops | reverse complement strand
TTCGAATCCGTGTTGGATTGAGATATAGATTTTGAGTTCGATTTTGAGCTAGGATTTAGATTAAGAATTGTGTTTTTCATAGATTTTGAGGATTTAGAAACTTTTGATTTTGGTGATTTTGATTTTGACTTTGACTTTGATTTTGTTTTCGATTGAATTGGATTGAGTAAGGCTTGAATAGGTGGCTGATTGCCGATTGCCTGACTAAGGAAAACTGACTCGGATGTTTGCGTACAAGCATCCTTTGTTATATTAGAATGGCTACATTGTCTCCGATAGACTGCATTATGTTCGCCAGTATTATTAACCGCCTGTTTAGCATCGTCGTATTGTCTCCGATAGACTGATGGATGTTGACGATGATGATCCTTAGTATTATATAAAGATTGTGATGGTTTTATATATTGTTCGTGCGTGGAGTCGAGTTCGAGCAGCTTAAAGCGGTTTCCGAAGAGTCGCTCATCTCCTCGGCCGCTATCGAGTTTAAATTATTTATTTTCGGCTTGTTTTCAAAGTTATTTCCCGAAGGCTTGTTATGGGAATTATTGTAGGCTCTCTTTCGACATTCTGTTATAACGTGTCCCGGTTTCTTACAATATCTACAGTATTTATTATACGTAGTTGATTCTATAGGACGTGACGATGGATACGTATTATGTGTCTTCGAAAAATGTGAATGTTCTCTTTTGGGCTGCTGATAGTCACTCCGATACAAAGTCTGCCTGGCCCTATTCATTGATCTTATTTTTTCCTCTTGGATGGCGTAGTTACTTGCGTCAGAAAGTCTGGTATAGTGCTGTGTGCGGAGCATACTCCCTATGTCGGATGATAGGCCATTAACGAAAACATTTAATGCCGTTTCTTCAGCGGTTTCTTGCCTGCCTAGTAACGTCGCGTCTTTAATTTCGGTTGATAATTTTTCAATAATTTTAGACCTACACATGTCAACACGCTGGTAATACTCTGTTACCGTTTCGTTAGATTTTTGAAACATACCTTGTAGTTCCAAGAACAAATGGCCTAATGTTTTTGTTTGCGAATATTTTTGAATGAGGAAAGCTTTTAGATCAGCCCATGTTTCGAAATTTTTTATGTGTACATCTGATGATCCTGGACCGATAATTCTATTCAAGCAGTAAGGTAATAGTGCTCTATGTAAGCTATTGTCGGCTAGCGTAAAAGCTGAGTCGCACGATCTAATGAATCGATATACTTGCTCACTGTCTGTAGTATCGAAGTCGGGTATTAATTGTAAAATAGTTGAAAGGCTCGAAATATAATTATTTGAACTAGTAGAGGAGCAATCTGACTTAGACATGATTATTATATATTTTTATTTTATTTAAAAAAAAATTTTTTTTTTTTTTGGAGTTTTGAGAAGTATTTTGTAAGAGCTTTTCTTTTTATAGATTTGAGGATATAGGATATTATATAGAAATAAGATTTAGGAAAAAGGAATATGAGCATATAAGTTAAGCCACTTACCAAATTAAAAATATGCAGACTCGCATACTGGTTCGGCAGGGATGTTTTAAAACTCTTCGAGTACCGTAAGCCTTAGGCGATGCTTGTCCTGTCGTTACGTTGTTCCCCGTCTTATGCAAATCCTACCGACTGCGCCAAATTTGTTACGTAGCGAAACAAAAACTCTTTAAAAAAAACTTTTATTATATGAATGAATATACTAAGAACTTAACAGAGATGTTCCCTGATCTTGGTCTGAACTAGAAGTGTGTCGAATAACAAAATAATACCTATTTATATTTACAATGTTGAGTTCACTAAGGACATTATCTTATGAGAAAGTACACAAAACAAATCTTAATTAGACAAAGTTAAACATGATTAGTAATGACTTCGACAAAGTATACATTATTAGTTATTTAAAATGGTTTGTTTATTTACTTACAATATTATTAATGAGAAATGCTTATTTAATATTATTTATTATTTACATGGTTCAATGTTATGTATAAAGTTATATATATTTATTAACTATAGAATCTATGCATATGTATAAGAGTATGTGTAGAATACACATGAGTATGTGGGGACGATATATAACAATACCATTCAATATTTAATTTTATTTAGAAATCTATTTGCTCAAAGATGCCACTTCTTTCGGTCCCGAGTTAGACGTAAGCTCGTCTAGTTTTAGGGAGCAGGGTCCTTTTGCTTTTTTTACCGATATTATTTTAGATATCACCCAGGTATCAAACTCTCTATGACTGCTGGCATTTTAGTGTGCCACATAATAAAAACAGATATTTAGTAATTTACGAAATATTCCACTTCAAAGTATTCGCTAAATATGAATAATATTTGCTCCAATATTCAAAGTCAATACTCGAACTCGACTCTATACACTATCAGTACATCACTTATGTCACATTCAATTCACAGTTTACACAACATTGTCACAATACTGCCTGTTGAATTAAATATGACACGATGGACGGATAACGTCCATAGGCGATTGCACGTAATATTGTGCAGGTATATGGCGCAATTAATGAATAAGCAACACAACGTAATTTTATTACATAATTATAGATATCATAACTTACTCTTTAGACTTAGGTTCGGTAGAGCCAATTAGTGAGATTGGGCAGATTCAGTTACTCTCCTATTGCAAACGTATCTACTACATAGTAAGAACGTTAAAGTCAACTTATCTTCACATATCTAAAGTTGTCGTGTTTAAGTTACACTCGGTAGACTTAAATTCAGCAGACACAGTTACTCGGAGTAACTGCGTAACTCGATACGAGTAAGTAAGATACTTTTCAATTGATATTGAGTAAGTAAGTAAGTAGTACTTAACGACCGATACTGTATGGAATAAAAGTACCTCAATGGTATCGTTTCATCCCTAGTTACTTCAATTGTAAAACTACCTACAATGTATTATCCTTACATTATCTTCAACGTGAATATGCTAGGTATTCTTTGTTAATTTTTACGAGACTTTTTTTACGTATAACACACGCGAATAAGAATTTTAACAAATCGGAAAATCGACATGAAATTGCATCCACGTAAATTGAGATTGTCATTTATGTACCTTGTATTCCGGAACAAAGAACGGGTTTATAACAATAACAATAATAATGTGTGTCTGTCTGTAACTTCTACTTTGGTCTAGCCCCGTGGTAAGTACCATAAGGACTTGTTTTTGACTTACGGGTACTAGACAACGGAAATATATTTAATATGGATTTATAAATAAAAAATATATGTACTTATTTAAGAATTTATTATAGAAACATATAATACATAGATAAACAGCCATGACCTTGGCGAGATTCGAACCCGCGACCCCTGGTGCAACATGCTCCGTTTATCCGAGCTCTGTACTACTGCTCAAGCCGGTCGTCTATGAATCTCACTCCATCGTTGGGAGTCATGATTGTATACGAGTATATCCGGTCAGACCGGTGAGGGAACAGGAAAAAATTTACCGGACCAATTTGTCTGGTGACGACCTATTGCGTGTACAAAATATTTGAAGCGCTCTCGGCGCTTTTGACGCGCTTTTATTTACTGACGCTTTTTTATTTCACCCGAAAATCAAGCGAACTCGCTTGATTGGGAGTGACTACAGAATCGTTATTTTTTTTTGTATAGGTAGTAGCAAACGAGTAACCGGAGCCTAATAATACCGACTATAGTATGTTGCCCTCATTCCGTCCTACCCTCCTAATAGGCCACCTCAAACTCACAGACCGAAACGCGGAACTTAGCTCAGCTGTCACTTTGTGGCAGTATGTACCATCTTGAGCGAGAGGTACCTCTCGATTGGTGTGATTCGGCTGTAAGCCAGACGAAGAGGTACTAACCTCTTTCTTAATTAAGTTAATTACTTCTAATTAATTTTCGGAGAGCGTCTAAGTGAATGAAATTCTCTTTTTGAACCTTCAAAGACAAAGATTCCAGTCATTAAGACTTCAAAGACTCTAGACAGGTTTATAAATCTGACAGTAGGTACCTACCGATGTGTGCGTGTGGACTGAGAGATCTTTTCAAAAACCTCATCCAACCACAACCAAATTATGAGAGGATTTAGGAAATAATTCTGAAAACTTCATGGTAAGGTATAAAATTTGTGAAACCTACACAAAGAAAGTTAGAACTAATTAACTGGATCTCTCAATCTGGACATCTGAAGAATAAGCCATAACGCGTATCAAAGAATATATTACCTATGTGTTTATAATTTGCATTTGAAATAATGGTGAAGAATTTGTGAAAGCTGATAAACAAATTTTCGATTCGTTTCAAGGCCCCGTTTAAGATTTAGAACGGTTTATATGGATCACTCAGAATGCAATATGTTCAGTTGAGTGATCTTTTAAAACACCACCATACACTGAAAAATATGAAACATTATCATGTTTGTTATAAATTATACTTCTGGGAAAATTTGAAAAACAAAGAACGTGCTTGAAATCTTACTGGCTTAAAACAAAATGAAAATCTTGTTTTTTCTCTATTGTCCCAACTGAGTGATCCTTATATTGAGCTATATTTAATAAACCGAAACTTATAGGTAGAAGGTAGTTACATCAGAAATTGTGAAAAATGTTGTACTAAAATTTGACGAACCCATCGTCGCTGTAAGTGTTATATTTTTAAAGATAACTCATTTTTTTCAATCCTTAAGGAAAACGTTGAGTAGGGTGACCATATCGATTTACTTGAGTACCGAGAGGTGTGTTTTGTTTTTATTTTAAAGGTGTTTTTAAAGTTCAAGTTTTCACTAAAAGATTTCAACATAAAATTTCGTTTTTAAGTGACAAGTTTCAGCAAGTTATTTTATCGGAATTTTTTTCGACTACCCTATTGCATATAGCAAAAACATTGTGTGTATAGTCATTGCTATTTCCGAAGCTGGCGGCATAGTGCAGTGATTTGATGCAAGTTTGTTATATATATATATAGTTATTGATAGTTGTATTGTAGTATAATTAATGACAACATTATCAGTGTTTTCGTTTAGTGATAGCGAATATATGTGTAAGTATCTTATTCAATATTCAAACCATCATTATTACATTTTTGTCACACTAATATTTTTTTCTTAAATATGGTGTTAAAAAAGACGAGTCTACGCTTTTTAACATAAATTGTAAAAACAAGGCGTCAGTGGCAGTAAACCTTTATAACTTGGGTTTTATGTTAGCATAATCCTTTGATTAATATCTTTTTAATAAACAGAGTGTTAAATAACATTGGTCACTACAGAGGACACGGTGTCTATAACGACAAACTAGTCTGTTATGATGATTTGATTGGAAAAATTTATAACAGCAAAGAAGGAGAACCAGTTTTTTTACATACTTTGTCCTACGGATTTATCGATGAGTTACATCCTAGTATTTAATTATAAATGTTGTTACAAAAAAAAAATAAAATAATAAAGAGTAAATTTCTTTGGATACTTTAAAAATTCAGATTTTTTTTGTGTGCAAAATTCCTTAGGATGATACCCTAATATTATGTGACAATTCCTAACTTTGCTGAAACTTGTCACTTAAAAACGAAATTTTATATTGAAATCTTTTAGTGAAAACTTGAACTTTAAAAACACCTTTAAAATAAAAACAAAACACACCTCTCGGTACTCAAGTAAATCGATATGGTCACCCTACTCAACGTTTTCCTTAAGGATTGAAAAAAATGAGTTATCTTTAAAAATATAACACTTACAGCGACGATTGGTTCGTCAAATTTTAGTACAACATTTTTCACAATTTCTGATGTAACTACCTTCTACCTATAAGTTTCGGTTTATTAAATATAGCTCAATATAAGGATCACTCAGTTGGGACGATAGAGAAAAAACAAGATTTTCATTTTGTCTTAAGCCAGTAAGATTTCAAGCACGTTCTTTGTTTCTCAAATTTTCCCAGAAGCATAATTTATAACAAACATGATAATGTTTCATATTTTTCAGTGTATGGTGGTGTTTTAAAAGATCACTCAACTGAACATATTGCATTCTGAGTAATCCATATAAACCGTTCTAAATCTTAAACGGGGCCTTGAAACGAATCGAAAATTTGTTTATCAGCTTTCACAAATTCTTCACCATTATTTCAAATGCAAATTATAAACACATAGGTAATATATTCTTTGATACGCGTTATGGCTTATTCTTCAGATGTCCAGATTGAGAGATCCAGTTAATTAGTTCTAACTTTCTTTGTGTAGGTTTCACAAATTTTATACCTTACCATGAAGTTTTCACAATTATTTCCTAAATCCTCTCATAATTTGGTTGTGGTTGGATGAGGTTTTTGAAAAGATCTCTCAGTCCACACGCACGTCCTACCGATGTATCACAAAATTTGCTATGGGCCATATTCCTCTCATTACATAAAATTAGTAGCGGTGGCCCATTCCTAACAGTGATAGAAACAGACTTGTCTAAATTTGTTTTCATGTAAGCAGCAGACAGTAAAATAAAGCGCTTCGAACGCTTAAAGGCTCGCTGGGAAAGAACAAACGACACCGAAACAAGAGATCATTAATTAAAATAACAAATTATAGGCGTTTTTGATATTCAAGCTTATATTAAATTTACAGCTCATTTGCTTTATTATATTACCATTAATTAAGTAAGTTAATTATTATTTTATCGTTAATGGCTATCGGTGGTAATCACAGACCTCACGAGAAAACTTTAGACAATATTTCTTCATAATGTTATTTAGCAATTAAAATTCTGAAATTAAGAGTCAAGTCCGAACCCCAGGGGCTCCGTAGTCACGCTGGGCTTGGCTCGAATCCATCATGCCCCATTTTCCCAGGTTTGATCGGCAGCGACCAACCTGGGCTCTCAGTCTATTTATTGCCCTTCACACCGGCCATGGTACTTTATGGCCAGGCGGAAGGCATTCTGTAGGGTCTAAGAAGTGTGCTGGAGGGGCATTTTTCTCCTCCCACAGAGTATCGGGCGTCTCCACTATTGTCAGTGAGGGGTTGAGAAATAAGATAATGTTTTATAAATTGTCTTCATAACTACTTTAAATACGTTTATTACCTGCAAAGCTATCAAATATCTTATATCATAGAAGATGAGCTCACCATATAGTTTTCGTATATTCACAAGAATGTTGTTCTTGATTATGATTTCAATTGACGGATTCTATCGCATTTGACGAAATCCACTTGTAGAATAAGGTAGATCCTCCGCAATTATCAATGAAGACAAAAAAAAACACGAAGATTATTTTATCATGGGCGGTATTTCCCTTATAGGTGCTACTATACTGTGTAGCAATTGTATACATATTGTCAAAATACTTGAAGTATGCTTGTGCTACTAGTGCAAGAAAATGTTACACGGTAAAGTTTTCCATCTAGTTGATTAGATATGCGATATTCGGCGACAACGGCCAGTTGGGACTATAAGTTATAAGTTGTACAAACAGAAACGTTACATTGTACGTTGATGTACTATCGTTTAAACTGACACTCACCGACATTTTCTAATAGCTCTTTCGCTGAATGGGATAGACTTCACGCAAAATTCCTATATAATCAAACAGCAGCCATACTTTCTAAACTGGTTGCACAGCGAGAAAATTACAGAACGTAAAGTACCGAGTGTCTGCGATAGATTAACATGGATTTATTTGTCCAATAAAAATAAATGATGTTGTCTCAACGCAGGACGTACACCATCAAGATTGGCCATTGATGGTAATGTGTGATTGGCAGTGAAGGAAATATGAAACGTGTATCAATAGTTTTTTATTTCCTTCGCCGCCGGCAATACGCATTGAATCGGTCTGGCTGGCGCTGTGAAGGTTGGCCAAATTGAAAAAACTCAAGTCTTGATCGAATCAACGTTCCAAATCAAACTCTCATTGCTCTTTTCTATCTCCCTTTTAGTTTGTGGGAAACATTTCCATCCCTTATTCGTTGTTTCGACTCTCTTCGTTTTGACTCCAAATTTTAGTTTTGTTGATTTGTGAAGTAAGTAGGTATTTAATTGTTCAATCGGTACTTAATTAAAAATAAAATATATTATTGGTTTTTTGTGTTCTGAATGAAACACGGGCACTTTGAGTGGAGACTCTTGTAATTTCTTTGATGCGGTATTTGAACGAGGTCACACAATACCGCCGCAGGGATACCTCTCTGCAATATCTCTTAAATTATTATAAAAAATGCTTTCATTTTAGTACAAGCTTTAAGAATCGCTGGATTCTTCATTTTAAGCGCCTGGCGCTCTTAAAATATCGGATATCGGATTTGGACATGCTACTAGAACATGGAGTTCAAACGTAGATTAGAATTAACTAGTCAAGGGTGTCATCTCTTAATTTGACTTTCAAGAATTATTTGTTCGTAAATGTACTGTACAGGAAAGATGCCCGTGGGCAAATAAAGTTCTGAAATGGAAGTAACGTACATTTTGAATAACATGGGTCGACATTATTTGGGTTATAGGAATTGAGCTGGATGTTGTAGCATAGGATCGATGTTAGTGAATGGTGATTCAATAACAAATGCCTCCATCAATTATAGTTGATAATAATGAATAGCTATACCTTCTATCTTCTAATATTTCAATTGTCTCAGATTAGATAAACTTCTGATTGTGCATGAACAAAAATTGTAGTTTTGATTACCGCAATGACAATAGATTACGAATCGTAGAAACCATCTAACGTCCTGTACTATTAGCCGCATCTGTGGGTGGTCAATTGTGATGTATTGGAGGCCAAACAAAATTATCTGGCCACGTGGAAGAAGCCCGGCGTGCCTCACTCCCACACAGAGCATACGTCTTGCCCGCAATGATTTATTTGACAGACGCCTCGGAGAATGGACGTCCCGCAACTACTCCTAGATTATTGTTGCTATTGTAAAATATAAGGTCATATTTGCTTGCGCTTCGTCGGTGAATTTTGCTGTTTTATTTTTTATTGTATAAGGGAGCAACGGTCAGAACCTTTTGATTACTATCAAGTCTAATAAACAGTAGCATAAAGGCTAGGACGTAAATTGATACTCCAGCTCATCCTCCCCTAATGAGCCACCAGGGAGACACAAAAGCATAGTTAACGGTCAAAGTGAGCGAGCAGCTGCTATAGCAGCACTTGTAAAATAACTTTCTTTTATTTTATAAGAGCTTTATGTTACAAAATAAGAAAGTAAAAACCTCCTTGGAACAGAAATTATTTTATACGTCAAGATCGAAAGTCGAATAAAAATGAGAATATTGAAATAGAAGACTTTTCCTTTGAGGAAAGTTATAGCATTTGAAATGCAGTCATTAACGTCGCAGGTGCTACGACCGCTGCTTTGATGCGCCAGGTTGGAAGTTAATAAAACCATCTTATCTCCTTTTATGTATCTAAATGCATTTGCACCGGAAAGTATTGCAATTTGCATTTCACTGTCACGTTAATGTTTTACTCATTTTCCCTCCCTTTAGTACAAATTATACGTCTTTCATTTGAGAGTTTCTGTTTGCCAAGTTTTATCTTTATTTTGTTATGAAATTTCTATTGGGGTATTTATATAAATGGCTATATTAATGGTATAATTGCGTGATTGAACAGATTGTGAACTTACCAGCGAAATGGTGTAATGAGAGATTATATAATGTTAATTTATTCCTTTAAAAGTATCTTATACATTATATCGAAGCTATGATCAAAGGGATCTAAATTCACAGATGATATAAAATATAACTAAAATATTATTTTCCAAAATACTCATTATTATAATAAAAGTAATAATATGGTGTCAAATATATAAAGTATACCTAATAAAAAGGATTCAAATGATTATAAAGTGGAAATTGTTTAAAAAACATATTATTTAATCAAAATAAAATATGAATTTCGTAAATATGAAACTACACCAGTGCTGTAGTTGTGACGTAACATAGTGTGTACATTTATTTGAAATAATAATATCTGCTTGAGAAATCTAAAGTGTGCCAGCTAAAAATAAAACGTAATGACTAATACAAATTTGGTCATTTGGTATTCTTGATTCCATCTCTTTATAAATATTATAATGTAAAAACAACAACAAACATATTAAAATAATATTAGAAATAGAGGAATTATATTAGCTGCCTGATAGACGTTGTCTTGTCATAATTGGAAAATATGTTTTTTTTACTTTACCCTACAATATTGTATATACGAGATACCGACTACAGCGCCATCTGCCGGGCTGATTTGGAAATCTAGGCCATTCTCAAATCCCTTAAACTCACACAAAAAATTTCGTCAAAATCGGTGTAGTCGTTTATGAGGAGTTCAGTGACATCACACGCACACAAGAAAAATGTATAAGCGGTTTTCCAATAAGGACGGATAGATTTTGACTACTTGTGTCGGCCATATTATTAATTTTACTTTCAGTCAAAATATCGTCTTTTAAACAGTCACTAAAGACAAATCATCGATGCAAGTTACAGCGTCGAGCAATACGTGCAAATGATATAAACTTGATCAAAATAGGTATTCTCTAGTAGCAACAATTTGGAGCAGTTGGAAGTCAGGGATGTGAATAAGCAAAATTGCTTGATGTGGAACGACACCAATCCACGCGAGATTCACGAGGTACCTATACATCCAAATAAAGTAACTATAGTATTAGGGTATTGATTTTGGGCTGGAGGCTTCGTCGGTCCGTACTTCTTCGAATATGATACGGAGATGGCTATAGTTTGATGTCGTCAATTTCTTGTGATCTGAATTGGATGATACGGACACTGAAGACATACCTATGGTTTCAACAGGATGGTGCTACATGGCACACGGCTCAAGACACAATCGATATTCTGCACGAGCGGATTTATGGTATGATTATCTCGCGCCGAGCTGACGTGAATTGGACACCACGGTTGTGTGATTAGACCCTTTTACTGTTTTTCTTGTGAGGCTTTCTTGAGTCGCATGTCTGTGTAAATAAGCTGCAAACCATCGCGACCCTCAAAGGCAACATAATCGATGTTATCGACCAAATTCTGCGTGATTTATGAGCCAAAGTCATCGACAACTAGACTTTTCGCTTACGTACCGCCCAGCGAAGCCGCGGCGACCATTTGGATAATTTTTTCAATTCGCACATTATGTCATTGGTAGGGCTCTCAAATAAAGATAAAACCTTATTGATATCTCATATACAACTTGTTTTGTTCAATTTTAAAATCGACCTGTCCTTAATGGAAAACTCTTTACAAAGATACGTAATTTTTGTCGGAATAAAAAAAAAACAAGATATTTCAAACGCGATCCGTATGAGGGTCCTGTTATTTTACTAAACAAGGGGTACCGGGTCAAAATAGGGTAACGACGGCAGTTTATTTAAGAGTTTCGTTTTATCAACTCAAAGCCCCTGTTACCATTCTAAGACAACATCTGCCAATAGATCCTCAATACACAATTATTATGCTTATGACAATATTTTTCTGCGGTCAACTGTACCGCAAAACTGCATAATTTAATAGAAAATTATCGGTAATGCGTCACATTACGGCGTCTTTTGCCGTGAATCACCGTTAAAGTGATATAATTTGCGTGGATGCACGTAACCGGGCGTTACTTGCGGTAACGCCGTGGAGCGGCAAATTCAGTGCCTGAGAGCGTTCAAAGCCGCGTAATGCTTGCTCTTATTGGTTTAAGCTTTTTAGTTTCAAGTTATTCTAGACGACTGTACCCTCTCACCGCAAGATCGTCGCTTCTCACGGAACCCGTCGTTTTGTACTTTATGTTGCAACGAAAGGTATATGACGGAATAATTCTGTGCTGGCTTTTAGATTAAAATAAAATGTATCCCAACTTTACATTTTCTAATTACTTAGCTAAGTCTTCTATGTATTTTATGTATTACTAATTGCGGTTTCACAACGTTACGTACGTTAAATATATCTCAAAGGATGCAATGGGATCCTTTGATAGTAATGGTTTTTGGTTAATAGTATAATGTTATTTATCCCCGGTTGAAATCTGTGTGTATCCGTGCCAAATCTATATTTATATTTATTACTATAATTATATACATTTTTATTTATTATTATGATGCAGGATTTGTTTCAATTTTCTACTTTCTATATGCAGCTATGCTGTATTACCACCCAAGGCCTATTTTTAGTATTATTAAATTAGGCAAATAATATTTCAAATGTGTATTTTTCACACGTACTTTTCTTACGTCGTAACGGAACTTTTCGTATGCCCTTCGAGCTTGAATTTTATATCATCCGTAATCTAAAATACGGCCTCCCCAATAAATACCAACACTCTCCATCTTTTAATTGACATTCAACACGAAATGTCAAATAAATTATACCGTCGACGTGTACATGAAATATTTTAATTAATCACTCTCCAGCTCTCTGAATTCTCTCTGAATTCATAGAATATGGAGCCAATTTGGTCAGGTAATTAAAATTGAGATAAAGGGGCTTATTACACTGTATCAGTCGCCTTGCACCGATAAAAGTCAACGGCAACTCGAAAGCAATAATGAACTTTATGCTTTAGGCGTTAATTGCGAAATTCGTTGTAAATTGCCATTGCATTATAATAGCAACGCTGATGGCATGAAAAGTTAATCACGAGCCTTTTGGCCAGTAAATTGTGCAATATCGGACGGTACAAAGCTTATTTCGTACCAAAATTGTATTCATATTCATATCACACGGTTTGTATGGAATTCTGAAACTGATTAGTTGTTAGATACATAAAGGCCATATGTATAGAGTTAAGGCTATAACAGACTAAGCAGATACGATAAGATTTTTTTTTTTTTATGATGGAATAGGAGGGCAAACGAGCAGTCGGAACCATTTTCATGACTACCGACGCCCACAAACATCCGCATAGAGGCTATACAGATGCGCTGCCCTCCTTTCTCCTCCCACCTCCATGGGCCATCGGCTACTTACACACCGCACGAAACGCGACAGCACAGCTGTCACTTTACGCCGGTCTCGTGTAAGCGAGAGGTACCTCCCCGGTCGTGCCGGCCCAATTCGACTGCATGCAAGCATGCAGTGTGGCACTACCTCTTACTAAATATAAGATATTTGCGTAGTGTGCGGTGCTCCTTGAGTTTAGTATACAGAGTGATATTGACAGATATGCACTCGGATACAGATTTACTACCGCATCTGCGTAGTGTGTGACAGACTTTATTAGCTATGAGAGATTGCTCATTTGTCTTTCATAACACTGGCTGTTGAATGTTGTTGCGTTTTTTCGGTTTGCTTGAGTCTAGGTCCTGAAGTTATAATGCATGAAAATAAAATATGTTGGTATCTAGGCTATACTTATTTTTTTTTTCTTTATTTGGAAATCATATAGCTTTTTATTAAACAATAACATAAGATTAGATATAAACAAGAGCCATTTAACAGTTTTCACCAGTAGGTGCAAAAGAAGAAGAAGAAGAAAAGTTATTTAAAACATTTTTTTATTAAGCTAGTTTAATTAAACATTATTTAAAATTCTATTGATTTCCAAAAAATATTAATTAATTATTATTAGATAATATTACTTAACATGATATAATTTATTACCGATTTTTAACTGCAATGTCAAAAGTATTCTACTTACGTACCTATTTACTTACTTTTAATCACAGAGTATATGTACACATAATTCACTCTCATAAAAAAGCAAAAATACCTACAAAATTTTAACGATAATAGCTCCTGTTCAGAGCGAATAGAAATTGATATCTTAAGTACCTCTAATCGCTTCCCTTTGGATTTCTAATTAAAAAATCATTATGCAAAAAGAAAGAGACCATAACCATACCTTTATTTGTGCTGAAAGTTCTTTCCTCTTGCTAAACTTCATAATTTTACGAGAACGGTCAACGGGAAGCACCCAAAAATTTTTCATTTCCTGGTGATCATAAAAATATACTTCAATATAATTTAATAATCGCCAGCTCTAAAATTATAAATTTAGTTGTCTGTATTAGAAGCCATACACGGTTTACTAAACTCAACTTTGTACCGACTTTTTAGACCTTGTGAATGGAATAAAAATAATGTTACCAGTATTAATAAAGTTTAAGTACGACGATGAACATACAGTGCATGTTTTTGCGAAATGCAGCAGAACCGCTTCGTGTTTTAGTGCTTCAGTGCAAACTTCTATGCCCCGACCGCTGAGTTATGTCCTAAACGTGATCTAGTATGTATTCACGATATACTGTCGACAATTTGCAGTCGCTACAGTACAGAATATACAAAGGAGACGTTTCATTTCTGGCCCGCATGATGTACATAAAGCAAAGATGTACATAAAGAAAAAGATCGACAAAAAATTGACTATCACATTAAAAATACAAACACATTTGTATTTGATTTGGTCATTTGGTTCAAAAATAAAAACAATCTCATTATTTACGATCAAATGTTAGACGACGAACTGTCAAGTTGACGTTAGTACTCCAATGTATGGGTTTTAAACACTTCGTGAACCCAAAAACGAGGTAATTTTAAACAAAATTGTAAGTTGATTGCTGTTATGTATATTTTTAGAAACTTGCTCACAACTGTACATGGAGGCCAAATGTCCATACAAAAATGAAACGTCTCCTTTAAGATCAACTGTATTTTAATTTTGAAAATAAGAATATCGTCGTTGGTCGTGCAAAAGGAGCTTTGTGTTTTTTACTTTACAAAAAGTAAGTAAAGCAAAACACTTATCCCAAAATACAACATAGACAGCTACAATTGTTAACTCTCTAAATATTGCATTAGACACATAGCTGTCAAAGTAACAATAATCTGATTGAAGCGAGCGTTCCAAAGAATTGTTCGGATTACCCGCAGCTGAATTCCTTTATAGGGCTTTACGCAAAAATTTCAAATTCCACCGTCACCACCTCGATCTTCCGAAGTACACTATTGTACGCCTTAAGCGCAATTTCATCTCGCGTACCACTTCGATATGGAACGAGCTGCCTCCAGACCGAAATACGACCGATCCTTAAGAAGAGTTTATTATTCTTTCATAGGCCCGGCCGTAGCAACTCATCCGTTAGACCTTTGGTTTGCAGATCTCTGTGGGCGATAGCGATCACTTAACATCAGGTAGCCCAACTGCTTGTTTTTTTTAATGAATAGGGGGCAAACGAGCAGGTGATTAGTGACAACCGCCGCCCATAGACATCAGCAAAACTAGATGTCTTACAGACGCGTTGCCGGCCTTTTAGGAAAGAGGAATGCTCTTTTCTTGAAAATCCCTATGTTTGTCTCCTATGCTTAAAAAAAAGATATATAATAGCAGTACTATCATTGTGACGACTTTTCGTCTCTAAAAAGTCCTCGATTCTAAAGAGGTTTTACTTAAAAATCCCGAGTATACTTAAAAACGGACTGGTAGTAAACCGTGTGGGACAGCACCGTATGTTCGGCCGCCTATTAAACGAGATTACAATCTCCAGCTAATGGCCGGCGCGGGTAATTCACGGTAATCAAGATACATATTAGCTCCAAGATTGTATGTAGTGTGCATATGCTTCATTATCATCATCACCCCGTCCCTATACCTACTACAAAATTTCCGTCGTGCATAGTAGCCGGACTTCACCTGGCTGCTCTCTCGACTTCTTGGCTTATTTAAGTTTTTGCAATCTTATACTGTCTCCCGCTTTGATTAGGGAGAGAAATTGGAATTACTTCCTACTCCTACTTTTTTCTGATTAAATTCGTTGCGGGTCCCAAGACAGATTTAGCTTTTCCCTCGGGCTCCCTGCGATCATATCAAAGGGCCAAGTGTGGTTGCCGCTGTCGATCCTGGCGACACAGGAGTAGCAGCGGTGGGAACGAGTGGTGGGCCAAAGCCCGAAATAAAAAACAAAAAAAAATATACTGCAAAATGGTCTGTCTATTTTTACTTGCATTTAAACTGGAGGCATAAGTAGTTCACATTGCGCCGTGAAGTGAAAGCTATGCTATGTACTTATGCCTCATTACGTGCGGTTTGTAATTTTCTGGAAGCACAGTATAGGAGATCACTAAAAGAGGGAACTAGGTACGTCGTCACAAAAAATATGCATATTGTGTGTCAATGGACGCATCGAAGCGTCCCGACTTCCCCTTTGACTCCTTGTACAAAAAATAAGACCTTAACTAATTAAATATTTTTTATGGTATAGGGGGGCAAATGAGCAGTTAGAGCCATTTTCATGAGTACCGACGCCCATAGTCATCACCATAGAGTCTATACAGATGCGCTGCTCTGCTTTTTCCTCCCACCTCCATTGGCCACCGGCTACTTATCGAACGAAACGCGACACCACAGCTGTCACTTAAAGCCAGTCTCGTGTAAGCTAAACTAATGAAATCTAAATTGGCAAAAATTTTAACTAATCTTATCTCGCTCAGTGGTGAATCGTATTTTTAGTTTTATATTTTTTTTTCATTTTTTAAATTTTTTTTTGATTGGTCTGTTGATGATATAAGGAGATAAACAAGAATTCGGAGTCTTTTATTGACCGCCACCGGACACCCTTAAACATTCATATATTTTTATGCAAATACGCATGAAACGCTTTATCATAGATGACAGCTTTTTTTTTCTCATAGAATAGGAGGCAAACGAACAGTTGGGTCACCTGATGTAAAGTGATCACCGACGCCCACAGACATCCGTAACACCATTTGAGGAAAGAATAAGGTCTTTTCTTTTGCGGCAATCGTCAGCGACACCTGTCCGGTCGTGCCTGATACAAATTAGCACTACCTCCATCTAAACAGTTCTTTATACTCTAACCGGGGCTTATAGTAACCATAGTAACCTAAACACTAAAAGCTGTAGATCTGATTATTCGAGCGCAGTTGAAGGAGATTTAAACGTCAGTAACAAGCGGAGTTATTAATTTGTTTCAATTCATTGCCCCTGAAGCGGCATTGATTGCAACGGCGATCCAATCAGACAGTTATTAACGTATGACGCCCCACCACTCCCACCAGGGGTTTATTTTCAGTTAATTGAATGCCATTCATGTATAGATTCAAATGTTTTTCAAGTGGGAAGCCTTGTCCGGACGTTTATTCGGAATATTTAATTATTATACTTGTTAATCATCATTTAGTATGGCTCTGCTTAGGTTCTTATACTTACTATAATATCTAGAATTCGCAACCATTTTTCGGCTGCTGGTGTGTACCGATGTAGTTCGGACAAACCTCTTTGGGAACAACGAACTTGTTGATTATTATACTGTATTAAAAATAATAATATTGTTATACTGGTGTGTATTATACTATTAATTATGCTGTGATTAAACTGTAATTATTTGTTTTGTAATTACAATTCAAGATAATAAATTTACAGATTTGCGTTTCGTTAAATCGAATGTTCTCGATAAAAAGCTTCAATATAGAAGAAGGATCAATTACAGACTACAGTTCAGCGCGAATCTGTAAAGGTTAATTAGCAAACAATTTGAAATTAATTACTCCGAATCACTACATAGTAATAACACGAAATGAACGAAATAAATGTCTGTATGCTTAGATCTTTAAAAGTGCCCAACAGATTTTGATGGTTTTTTTTAATAGATTGAGTGATTCAAAAAGAAGGTATATATGTATAATAACTCCATTTTTGAAGTCCAAAATCCACGCGGGTGAAGCTGCGGGCGGAAGCTAGTATTTTATATATATATATATATATATTTTAAAGTATATGGACGTAAACTAATGGTCCGATTTCGTGACTAGAATTCAATTGACATTAACACAGTTATGGAGATACGTACTCTCCTCGCCTTATTGCTACCAGACTTTTTTTACATGATTTACAACCCGCACAAAAGTAGCCATCACATTATAACGGTATTATGTGAACAAAAAGAATAATCGTGGAGGTCCGATTCGATCGTAAAGCTGAAAACGACGACAGTTTTATCTTTTATAACTTACAATTATAAAAAAAATACAAAAAAATATCCCATAAAGTTATTAATCTATTACAAAAATCTATAAAATTTGTAAAAAGTTAAAAAAAAAAAAAACTCCACCGATTGAACAAATAAGAATTTAATTGAATTTCTTCCGATCGGTTCGCAGCGTTTTGTATGTTTGCGAACGATAATATCTGTTTGCATACAAAGATTAAACTTTATCTTTGTGCTCATTGCGATTCGATTCTATTATGGCCGCGGACTCAATTTATTCTCGGGCGCTTCAACATTTTCTCGGCGTTGAAAACCCTAGAGATAGGATGATATTCAGACTTTATATACTTAATACTTGTTATCTTGAGACTTTTTGAAATATTTCTATCGCTGCTACTTATGACAATATTTTTATTATGCATATAATAAACGAGCGGCATTTCGTTTCGTGTTTCGCTTCGTGTTTCGTTTTGTGTTTCGAGTCGTGTTTCGTTTCGTGTTTTGTTTCGTGTTTCATTTCGTTTTAAAGTAAGATCGTCGAGTCCCATAATTTATTTTTGAGTAGAATATACTGTGATTGCAAATGCCAGCAGTCTAAATGTTAGTGCTAGCAGTATCATATAAACGTTTCATTATATTATAATATGTAAAGTATAAACATTTGTTTATATTATGCTTCTGCTTCTGATTTGGTTATATTTTATTATAAACATAATATTATTAAGTATTTCCATTGTATAATAACACTGAGGAACCATTTAATCTAAATATCATCTTTTCCTTCAAATTTTACTACCACCAAAACACAATGCATATGAAAAATCTGTTATGGTATTAACGAGCTCTAGCCCGAGACAATTGACGCGAAAAGTAATCATTACAATAAAGCGACTTTAACGGATTTTATCACGGTTTATTTAATTATTTT
>LUGF01055889.1:181914-204483 GCA_001625245.1 Calycopis cecrops | reverse complement strand
CCCTATGCCTATGACTTTCTCCGTAATGGCATTATCAGTTTAGCAGTGCTTTTAGACCTGGATAGTTTTCGAAAATTTGATTCCCAAAATCCGTCTATCTGCAGATTATTCAGAAAAACTTGTTAAGAATGGGATTTAGATCAATGACTTTTAATTCTTGTGCTAGAATAGGGAATATGCGTATGATTCAAATAATGATAATTTTTTTTATATGTAAAGTCTTTTCCTGTAGATGTGCGTACGTATTAATATTTTTTTGTATAATTTTGTTTTCAATCAGAAAATAATTATTGAAAAGTGCAAAAATTATGCGGGAAGATTGAATTAGGTGAAACGCACGCCATTGGTCGGAACGAATTGTGACGTCAACGTTCATAAATAACATCATTGTTCACGAGCAGTGGAGCATTGCCATTGGTGGTTGTTATGATGCGTGACGTCATGTCAGCGCGGCAAAGTGGCGATCGTTTAAAAAGCTGTTATCGGCCTACTAATTTGAAACATTTTTTTTGAACTTAATATTGTTTTTTCAGCGCTGATATTTTTTTTACAATAATGTAATTATGTAAATTATCATTTAAAAATATAAAAAAAATACGTGCATATTCCCTATTATCCCTCAAGTCCTCTGGGTAGTTGCTATGTGACTAAACCTTTACTCGAATGCATTTAGACAATCGAGATCTATTTATGAAAATAACCAGACTGCTACTATTTTCGTTTCGTCAACCTTGGTAGGGAACGATAGATGAAAATCCGAGAATTTTGTAGGCTATTTTCGCTTAAAGATAGATTCTTTGGTTGTAATTGTTTAAGACCATCAGTTTCCTATAGAATAGGAATGTTTGAGTTATTAAGTCGTCAGTTAGGCCCACTAATCTATTATGGGATTAGGGGTCTCGGAGAAGGTATATTCCTATAGATGAAGCAAATGTTATATGAAAGCACAAGCGTGACTTCACGGTAGTGATGCGACTCGAGTCATGTTTTTACTCGAGTTACTCGAGTCAGTTTGTCAAACTCGAACTCGAGTGAAAAAAAATTCTACTCAACTGTACTTGCACTCGAGTTACCGAGTTAACTCGAGTCACCGAGTGAACTCGGCGCACCGAGTTGACCGAGTTCACTCGAGTGACATTTTTACTCGAGTGACTTTTTACTTGAGTGACTTTTTTACTCGAATGACATTTGTACTCGAGTGCTTTTTACTCGGGTAATTTTTATACTCTTGTGACATTTTCACTCGAGTGACATTTTCACTCGAGTGACTTTTTTACTCGAGTATAACTCAAGTGAGGGAACAATCTTACTCGAGTGACTCGAGTCGCATCACTACTTCACGTCGATATTGTCAGAGGTGCCACACAGGTCGTGGCAGGTTGAATGACATGCTCAATGATACAATATAATATAAGCTTATAAAACAAATTGGCCACGTAAGTAGTTAACATTTTTTTATATTATAAGAGACAAACGTGCAGTCGACCCCTTTTGATCGCCACCGACGAGTACGCACATAGACATCCGCATAATTGTTATGCATATGACTTCCCGCCATTTCCTGCTCTTCAATGGGCTACCGATAATTCACAACTCAAATGAGAATTACCAACGGTCGTGCCAGCCTATTTCAGCTACAAAGCATAGCACTACCCCGTACAAAAAATATTTTGGAATGGTTAAATATATTGAAATTAAATATATTAAAATTTAAACTTTGTCGTCCATATCTAGGGCTAATATAGTCCGTGTATTACATCGCGGATTGCGCTGAATCTCTTTTCTATGTTTAGATTACACGACCGGATGTTCACTAGACACATGATCCACACGAGAGCCCTTAATGCGCAGTACTTCATATTAGTATCGTTTAATATTGATATTATACTGATCTCTCTCTCTTAAGATGCGCCGGTTTCTTGTATTTATTTATGTATGTCCTCGAATATAGCTCCTAAAGGATCTTTAAGTTGAAATAGGTAAATTTTTGTTGTTAAAAAATCACTTTTCCGTCTATTGCAAGCTTGTCCCCTGAAATCCACGGTTTTTTAGTGTGTTCATCCGGGCACCTCAGAATATTTGTATCAAGTTTCAAAATTACATAAAGTATTCAATAAGGTTGTAAAATAGACGTAAGACGACGACGACGACAAGGACGACCAATAGTATCAATAATATTAAAAATGTGTGATATTTTTTGTTTCCGGAAAATTTCTGTTCAAATTGAGTACAATATAGATTGCAATTAGATATGGGACAATAAATATTGTTTTTATCTAGAAATGGATGATACCAATTTGCGCGGGTCAAACTGCAGGGTACAGCTAGTTATGTTATATTTCACAAAACCTCCATTTAATTGCAATAAAGAACGCTAAAGTAGATGTAATAAAGTACATAAAAATAGAGATTTTACAAACGATTGAAGTACTTCATAATATAAGAACACTAAAATTGAATGTGCATAAAAGTGGCGTGCCAAAGAGATGCGTGCAGAGATTGCGTGCTCAGACGGAATTTAAAGTGTTTACAAAGTCGACCTAATTTCTGGATGCTACCGTCTGGACCTAATTCGGTGTTATTTGGCTTTTTCAACGAACACGCAACGCGTAATCATTAAGGTCATTCCCATTACACTGAATGCCTTCAATCTATGGAAATTGTACGGGTCATTTGTTTATTTCGCAATCACTAGAAAGGGGTACTTTTGATAGGATTTGCCGCTTTACCGGTTATTCGGACATGTTGTCCCATTTGATTGAGCTACGTCGCTAAATATGAGATTATGGATGATAATTTTCAGGGTATCGTGAAGTTTAATTGTAATAAACCCAAACATCATCAAGCAATATTAATTTTTATTTTAAACTTGTGTACTAAAATGTCGTGCGTTTTTGCGCGCATTTAGCTGTATCTAAAGTTGTCTGCTCTATCCCCCATACAGCCTACGACCTGCAGTGGACGCCCTTACGATTGTAATGATATATTCAAAAAATATTTCAAGAGCGTTAAGTTCCGTTCGCTTTTATCAATTAGAAGCGACACACGCCCATAACTCATCCTAACCATTGTTCTTGATGTTCCACGCCTTTGTTCTTCACCTCAATTAAAGGGCAAGTCATTAATCTTAATATTATGAACACAAAAACAAATATTATATAGATGTCTTTAGCCGGGATTTCATTAGAGAGAATTACAGCACCTTTGATAATTGCGGACCCTTCCTTTATGTTACCCGGTGTTGTCTTAAGGGTCTTAATGTCATTACGCAGGAGCAAATTGTGGGAGTACTTTACATAAGTTTTGTCTTCAGATCGCCTTAGGGCTTATATTAGTTTTGGTGGAGCAATTTCAAGAAATTCAAGTTATGTCGCGTTATTAGGATAAATAATGTTTTTTAAATATGATTGGTTTCAATTACGTGACTTTGTTATTGTATTGTTATATATTAGAGGTTTACAAGGTGAATAAAAATTAAATAAAAGCTTTAGGAATTCTTTTTATTTCAGTCAAGTTTACCACCTTTTTTTACTAAAGTTCAAACATTATTTGACTTGTTGACTTTTTATTTATTGGTGCTGATGCGGTACGAAGTCAGCTAGTCTTAATATATAAAAATGTCACTGTAATACCCCAGATAGATAGTAAATAATATAAAGCGTAGCCAATATCAAATAAACATTTACATCTCTGCGGTGCGTAGCAGCTGTGCTCATTGCAATCTTGTACATCCCGTTGTGACTAGGGAGGGGAAATAGAATTACTGCCTACTTCTATTTTTTTCTGATTAAATTCGTTCCGAATCCTAAGATAGTTTTGGCATTCATTCATGTCATTATGGTATTTCTATAGGGCACTTTGGTCATGTCAAAGGGTCATAATGGTTGGAGATGTTGACCCTGGCGAGGCAGGGTTAGCAGTGGTGGATGCGAGTGGTGGGCCAAGCCCGGTAAAAATATAATACCTACTCTCGTGTCACGATGTTTCTACAGACTATTCTACGAAACTACTGATAGGTTTTTAATGAAATTAAATAAACACAACAATTAAACATCCACAGATAAATGGAAAATAGAAAATCATCCCAAGGCATTCCTTAGAAACATTTTTCGAAATAAAAACTATCTTGTGTTAATCTAAGTTACCTTCTATGTGTGTCTCAAATTTCATGAAAATCGGTTCAGCAGTTTTTGCGTGAAGCACAAACAAACAAACAAACAATCAAACATACAAACTTTCGCATTTATTATTATTATTAGTAGGAAGTAGGATTTTCCAAGTTATAATATTGGCGATATTTTATTTCGATTAATGAATGGGACATTTATAATGCCACATTAACGATTCGTTTATTCGGCTCCTATATTTGTAAATATTTAATAAACCTTTATTTAGAATAAAAATCGACGCCTGATTTAGCCCTTAAAAGGTAAAAACCGAATTAGGAATCACAAATTAGAACAAATATATTTTAATGTTAATCAATAACAATTTTGAAATTATTTTATTATTTTCTTCAGAAGCTAAGAGCATATTATTTCGTTGGAAATGACTCTCATAGGAAATGTGTCATAATGGCAATTTTTGATCTCATTTATACCACCTAAAATTCTTAGTTTGCATCAGTATAGAATACTAGTCGACCTATGAGTGTGGGTACATTGTTAGACGTCAGATATCGTGGCCTATCTTTCTTCCTGATCATATAGTTTTCGATTAGTAAAAGAATGATTAAAAGAAAGTCGTTTCAATAGTTTTGGATCCTATTCGATACAAAAAAACAAAAAACCTTCCTTTTTATATAATAAGTATACATATTTGCGTTTATTTCTGCCCTATAGTTAGTGAAAAAACATCCAAAAATCCAAAATAACTGTAAGCTTTTTTGGAAATTTCTTTCTTTTATCAAAGCTACGTTCACACGGGATAAATGGTTTAGCTCCGGCATGGCACAGGCGCGGCTGCGGTTGCGGCCAGATTTGTTAGCACACACTGCAAACATTGGTTCAGATACATGTTGTTTGCACTGAATATCTAGTTCAGTTTTCAACTGATTCCTTTTGTTTTATTTGCTGTTTCTTTGTTTCTTGTTCGCTGTGGCAGTAACTCGAGATATTCTATTCTTGCGGTGAGTATTTCAATTCACTCGCAGATTATTAATTTTGATACTGATATGCACATATCTTTATCAGATTTTACTCGTATTTACCGTATTAATTCCAAAGAGCTTATGGGAGATCTTAACTAAAATAAAATACATTTTGCCTTGTTCGTTTGTAAACTGACGGGTCATATTATAAACATTTCTCCTCAAACATTTTCTCATGGCCTAAAATGAAGCTCTTATTTTGGCATAATTCTAAAATCACGTAGAATTTGACAAACATATCAGTTTTCAAAGGGCGTTCATAGTATGTATAGCCCACACACCTACATAGAAAGATAACAGACGTGTGAGTAGGTAAGTGTGCCAGTTTGGGTCACGGATATGTATTTAAGCGTAACTTGTTAAATTTTATTCCGTTATCTATCCCATAATGGAACGTGCACATATAATTGATTGCAAATAGCCGTCAATTTACATCCACTCAAATGATTATGTGTCTGAAAATTTACTGTAATTTAGTTTTCCGTTATTATAATTGTTTCAACGGCATCGACGGCAGCAATGCAATTAACGGAAATAGGGGTTTTAGTCGATCATCAATCTGGTAGAAAGACTAATCTTTGTTTAGATATCCAGAATAAATATGGTAAGCAGAAAATCGCGTGTTTTGTCTTTTATTGAAAGATGTTCATGCCTAACCGCAAATAGGACCAATGAAGATGATCATAATGCCCTGCGAACTCATTATTTCTGAATTGGTGAGGTCATTAAAAAACAGATCAAAAATAAACTGATAGTGGCAATAAGGAACGCGTTGTAAAACATCGATCGACTTCGTGGTACAAGGTCAGCCCAAATAAAAGGTCTAGGTTGGTTGTAGATAGATTTGTAGAGGTGAATAAATACTAATAATAATGTACTTGTCCGGGGAGGTACCTCTTAACACATGATCCTGCCATGTAGTTACGTCGTTTTGTTCAATTTGCGAGTAGCTTATTGGGCTTAGTAGTGGCCTATCGGGGATGGGGTAAAAGAGAGTAACATATGCTTAACCATAGATATGTTAATTGCCACAAATATAGCTCTGATTGATCGATTAAGCCCTTATGCTAAAAAAAGTCTCCCTTTGAAATGAAAATGAAATGAAAAAGTTTTCATTCAAAATAGAATTATAGGAATTACTTTTTGAACGTCAACAATTAAATCTACCAACGGTTCAACCCTAGCGATCCTGAGAATAAAAGGAGGCGGAGACGACATAATCCTGTTCAAATACATTAAAGTTCTATTACCGTATAAGTTTATCACCGTAACCTAACCGTGGGGCAATTAAAGTGAATTCTTAGTAAAATCTCGCCGGTTTTATTGGGTGCGAACGAACGTTGGCAGCGCACCAAGTCTGCGGACGCAAGGTCGCGGCGCACATGTTTACTTCGTCTGACTCTCGGAGTTTATGGCTGCAGTTATTTCTGATGCATTTGGACTCGGAGGTCGAGATTTGGACGAGTTGGGCCGGCACTTGGAGGCAAGCTTATGCGAAACCGGCGTAAAGTGACAGCTGGACTGTCGCGTTTCGTGAAGGGTAAGTAGCCGGTGGCCGTTGGAGGGAGAATTAAAGCGGGCAACGCTTATACAACATCTATGCGGATGTCTATGGGCGTTGATAGTCATGAAAATCCGGCTACGATTGTTTCCTTTTGCCTCCTAACACTATAAAAAAGCTCATGTAGTTGATGGACTGGATTGTCACTTCTCTCATTTTTCATTCACTCGTATTTTCTTCTGAATACTACGCTTTTGCGTGATTTATTAATACGTTTTGACTTATAAATCTACATTATCTCTAAATTTTCAAATCAAAACTGATGGTTTGGCTGGAAGAGATCTCTTGTAGAGATAAGCACACCCATGTACTTCTCCTAAACTAGAATAAGACATTTACTGTATTTTTTTTTGTGTAAGTACATAAATAAATAAATAAATAAATTATTAAGATCGCCTCGCTTACACGAGACCGGCGTGAAGTGACAGCTGTGCTGTCGCGTTTCGTGCGGTGTGTAAGTAGCCGGTGGCCCATGGAGGTTGGAGGAGAAAGGGGGGCAGCGCATCTGTATAGTCTCTATGCAGATGTCTATGGGCGTCGGTAGTCATGAAAATGGCTACAACTGCTCGTTTGCCCCCCTATACCATAAAAAAAAATAATAATAAAAAAATACATTATTAAGATATATTATGGCTTATCAAATGGCATTATTTGTTATCGTATAATTGGTCAAATGAGAAATCAAAACCATTTTCATGACTTATGTAGTCATGCATAGCATAGAAGTTATACAGGTGCGTTAGGTAGGTATTCTTTCTCCTCCAGCTACTTGCGCACCGCACGAAACGCGACATCACAGCTGTCGCTTTACGCCGGAATCTTGTAAAATATACTTAGTTAAAAATAAAAATTAAGATAAATAATCTTGCGATCATACATTACTCAATGTAATTTATCAGTCTCATGAAAGATCATACGTTTTTTTATATATGAATGGCTGATTCATTCGTCCGGGAAAAAGAAAATGGGAAATATCGGCGATGTTATTAAACCCACTTCGTTTAAATTTAGAACTTCAGTCTCGTGTGCGGCGCGTGCGTCGCCGACGTTTCGTGCAACAAAATCCCATACAAATTCCATACAATTAAACGTATAAATAGAGTTACAATACTTAAGTTAAAACTACGAAAATCATGGACACTGTTTCAAAATATAAGTGAGAACTAATGTTTGTGTGTGGTTGAAATAATCCTAATTTCTCATACAAATTCTATGCAATTAAACATTTAGAGTTACCGTATACTAAGTTTGTTGAAACTACGAAAATCATGGACACTATTTTAAAATATAAGTGAAAACTAATGATAAACCTATTACAGTGTGTGTAGTTGATAGGTATTATTCTTGCTTCCCATACAAATTCCATACAATCAAACGTTTAAATTGAGTGTATAGTTCGTAATTAATAGTTCTAAAGCAGTGAAAAGTAATTGAATGTAATTGTAGAATAATACAAGTGAGAACTAATATTTATTTGTAGGTGACTGACTAATACCAATTTTGGTTGAAATTATTCCATACAATAAAACGTTAATAAATTTAATATTCTGTGTTGATCATTCTTCATACTTGAGTTGTGTTGGTTATAACGTTCTAAAACTGTGAAAAATATTGGCAATGGTCCATAACACGACTAATTGAAACTAAGTAATTTAAATGTATTAAAAAATACTGTTACTAATTAAGAGAAAATTGCTATTCGATACTTAACTGCTACTAAAAATCTTACTTATGAAAAACCTTAATAATTGTTTTGACACATAAGTTTCACATAAGTAAATTTCAAATCCGTACAATTGTCGTGTCTAAAATATTTCATCGTTTTAATTATAATTAGGCCATTCTTTTAAGATTGGTCTAATTATGACCGAGACTAAATAATATTAAACCGAGAAAATATTTTCACCATTCTTTCAAAAAGTGCAAAGAGCTCTTGACATCCGTATCACTTCAAATCCCACAAGTGTGTGAAGATGTATGAATGTGGATGAAACAAAAGGTATCTATTAGAAGCTTGTGAATCCGACATCTCTAACAACTTACAGGTGTGAATTATAGTATATTATATAAAATCGTACATTGTATAATATGTAGATAGATATGAACGTTTATATGATAGGAATAAGACGTCAAATCGTAACTATGTTAATTCGGTTACTCCAAATTGAGCACAACGAAATTATGAAATGGCTTCCGAATTTCAATAATATTTAGTAAGGAAAATTTTAGTTATCGTTCGGTGTGTACGTATCTGAAGGCCCATCTAGGGGGAGGAGGGAAAAGTGCAACGTATCTGTTTAACCTATATGCGGATGGTTATGAGCCGGTAGTCATGGAAATGGTTCCTACTACTCGTTCGCCCCCCTATCCTATAAAAACCCCCCTTCTTAGCGTGTCATTTAGACAATTGACACTCCATCCTTGCAAAGGCATTGTCATTCAATGATGTAAGCATGTACATGGGTATTGTTTGGCTTTTATAATTAGGCAAAACTCTTGCTATTGTTCGAAATCCAAGTACATCTAAATACAATGCGAAATTGTATGTTACGCGCCCCTTAAATGTTAGCTATGAATTTCAAATTGTTATTGTTAAATGACTAGGATCTCTAAGTTTAAATCTTCCGTACAAGTAATTTGTGTCTGTACAATAAAATGGTGGTAAATGTAATTTTTGACGTTAAAAAAGTAATTTATAATCCTATTTTAAATCATTTCAATAAATAAAATTAATTTCAATAAATAAAAAAAATCATTTCAATTCATTTATTTATTTCGTTCTTTCGCGTTCTTTTAATATTATACTCGTATCTACTTAGGTATATGAGTATTTTTGCCTGCAGAAGATGCGTTGACCTACTTCGCCCTGTAGCGAACCGTTCGCACAAACCGCACGGAACGTGACAAGTTAACCACCATAACGACAGTGTTATGCAAGCGAAAGGCCTATTCCCAGGAATACCGGCCCAATAAAGATATTTCCTAGTACAAGTAACATTTTGGTACTGTGCTGTACTGTAGATACTGTACTCTTTTATTAAATAGTATTGTTAAAGAACTCGACTTAATTCAGAAACAGTAGGGTGGAAAATACAACTGGCCGTATAGGGCGAGGGCCCCGCACAGAGGAGAGCACCCAATATTGATTGATTGAGAATATTCATATTGCAAAAAAGAGGGCCCACCCAGGCACTTTCCTTTGGACTCCAATGGCGTAGCTAAGCCACTGCCTTTATGATTTTTCATAAGTTCCAATGGAGTAGCTTCGCCACTGTTTATAATGGGCTCCAATGGTGTAGCTAGGCCACTAGCTGTATCATTGAGCTGTTTAATAATTACCTCTCTGACGTAATACTGGCGTGATGTGACGGTTTTGCGTTTCCCGTAGGTAATTAACATCAGTTCCGGACGGACACATCTGCATATCCTCTAATTACACACGATGAAGTCATAAACAAAGTCGGTAAAATTAATGTGGGAGTAATAAAAGGGAATGAGACAGACATAAAAACAAACAGAGCTATCCCCAGAGAGGGCCCGGCCTTTAACTAGAAACACTAACTTTTCTACTTTATGTGGTGTTGAACTTTGGTGGCTTTTTTTGCAAAAATGAATTGACCAGGAATACGTTGAAAAAATCGAGGCGGGAAAACTTTGTCCGTTCGTGTATCGATTCGTATAGTTTAATTGAAGCGGTGAAAAATTAAAAACATGACAATCAACTGCACTAGTAGTTTTTGCGGGTTTTTTTATAGCATAGGCGGCAAACGAGCAGTTAGGTTAGGTTATGATGTAAAGGACCATCAACGTCCAGAGACTTTCGCAACACCTGAGGTCTAACAGATGCGTTGCCTACCTTTCAGAAAAGAATAAGCTCTTTTCTTGAAGATCTCTAGGTCGTATCGGTCCGGAAATACCGAGGATGTTACGGTGTATACATACACCTTATTTTATACCTCGGTATTTTGTACAATAGGTATTTGACTGCTGCAAAGTTCTATTTTATTAATTCAATTCTTCTTGGTCGCACCCTGGAGTGGTCGTAGATAATTCAATTTTATTAATTTAGGTGTTGGCAATCAGCAATCCAATTTATTAAATTACGTACATTGAAATAATTAATTGATTTCTTAGGCTGATCTTAATAGCTGTGATGATATTAGTAGCTTCTATTCGTTACTGATTGTTAGGGTTGGCACAACTTCAGTTGTGAATAAATATCCCGCAATTAATTTTTCTGCCACACCACATCAAAACCTGAAGTAAGAAGGCGGAGCGGTACAGTTGCAAATTTTCTATTGCTTCTAATTGCTGAGTCAGATTATTGCATCTTTTTATTCCTCAGAGTCAGCATTTCGCAGCTTCCGATACATATCCTTTAAGCACTTTAAGTCAAATTTACAAGTCTTTGAACGTCCCACACGTTTGAGCTTGAGCTATTTGACCTCACATGACCTTACCAGGTTACCTTTTTGGGTACATTCGAACATGATCTAGCCACCAGTCATGCTTAAGAATCAACAATACTGCCATAGACCAATGAAGATATCCCACCCGGAACGATTTCTGGAAACGATCTCTTCCTTGGGCCGGCACGACTGGGATGGAACGTCTCGCTTACGTAACAGCGGCGTAAAGTGACAGCTATGCTGTCGCGATTCGTTCAGTGTGTGAAGTTCTAGTGGCCCATTGAGGTGGAAGAAGGTGGAGAAAGGCAACGCATCTGCACAGCCTTGGCTGTGTGGATGTATATGGGAGCCGACAGTCATTGAAAAACTGACAGCTCGTTCGCTCTCGCTATGCCATAAAAAAGGCAGCGGCATAATACAAAAAGCATTAAACTTTTAATCCTGCTTTATAAACTAAATGATATGATAAATTAATATGTACCAGAATTTGCAGAATGTTGCCAATTTATTCGACACAGCCAACGTACATATAACTTATATTTGCTTTACGTTATTATTTATATTTGCCGTGTGTGTTTATCATTAATTATTAACGCAATTAATATAATATTTGCACGCAAATTACACGTTGCCTAGTTACTGCGCTGTAATTTGTCGGTTCGTAATATTCACGTGAATATTTGCTCTTATACTTATGTTGTCAGCTATTTGATGTCAAAGACTTTGAGTACCATCGATTCGGGGCGGCATGACCGTTACCTGGGTGACCTCTCGCTTAATACTGCCGTGAAATATTGCTAATGTTGAGTAGGTATCCTTTTTATTTTAGGATTTAAGAATTTACATGGTCCCTTAGTGGAGATGGATCAAGGAGCGCAAAATAATGTATGTAGTTAGAAGTATCGGGAGTCGCAGAAATGCTCTGAAAGGGTTTTTTACAAGGGTTTTTCACCACGAGAAAAAATTCCAACGCGCCAAAACCAAAGACAAAGCCAAAAATGTGTTTTCTCGATTACCTTTTTATGTACCTAATATTTCCATTGCCGCTATAGTTTGTCATATTTCATTCGACCGCGATCGTAGCGAGTAGTGGATATAAAATTACCCTCTATGTCTCGACTAACGATGAACTCTGACATATTGGTCCAGTGCGCCGCACGCATCATATCGGGTGCAATGACACCGGCTCCTAGCGGTTTCGTTCGTCTCCTGCGCCTGCCAATTTGAGACGCCATGGGCGAATGCGAAACGTCACGTTCCTAAACTATCGCTTGTTATTGTAACTTATAGTTTTAGGTCCACTTTCATAGGATACTATTATGGTATCAACTAGCTATTCGATTATATCTTAAGTAACATATACATTATCATAATCAGCATCAGGAGCATTTAGAATATGCTCTCCAGTGAGTTTTGCAGGCCACTCACAAGTTGCTTGGATCCAGCTTCCTGTGATATTGACCAAGTCATAGGTTCACTAGAAACAAATTAAAACACAGGTTGTATATTTAACCAAAAAAGAATACCTACCTATTATTTTAATTTCAATAAAAATTTCAAATACAAACAAAATTTCTGAATGTTGCAAAATGTTTTCGTTTCCATTTGTTTCTCGAATCAGATGTTTATTTTTATTATATGTTTTTCTGTATTTGATTCTGATGTTTGTTCGTACTTTCATGTCCGTACACGGTCTTAAACTCCTATCAACGGTCGCGTGGCCGCGGACAGGTGTTGAGAAAGTTGACGAGGGTCGGGTGTGAGGCTCGGTAATTACTCAAACCTACCCGCTGCTGCTTATACTAATTGTGGGTATAAAAATGCTATTGTTAAGCGTCCTAGCCTAGCCTCAGTCCACTACTCGTGAAGTTGACTGAGGCTAGGCGAAAACGAGTGTGTGAAGAGGCACTTCGTCCAATTTGACTTTGCCTCGAGCGACTTCATTTTGATATCGGTTTTTACACCCGAGTCAAAGGACTTGAAGATTCTTCGCAGGATTGTTCGAGAGTGTGGGCACGCACTTTATACTTCGAGCTACTTCGACGAAGCAGCGAAGCGAGTAGTGTAGTGGAGGCTTTATAATAGCTGAATTTTTCTGTATATACGAATATAAAATACGTAAACTACGTAGGAAATTTATTGAACGAAAGTGAGGGAAAGATAATCTCTATAATCTCTTTAATTCCTAAGGGCCACTTGAACGAATCAGAGTTAAACATTTAACTCGGATTTAAATAACTAATCAAGGCCGATTCACCTTGACTTAGTTATTTAACTCCGAGTTCAATGTTTAACTCTGATTCGTGCAAGTGACCCTAATTCTCGGATCACGATTGGACCGACATCGGTGGTGTCCTATAGTGATGGTTCCATCATAAACGCCGCTTTTCCTTATTCTTCTTCTTCTCCCGATGGGGGAAAACCAATTTATATACCGATACTAAGGAAGAAAAAAGATAACACCTTTCATTGGATACTAGTAAAACGTTTTAATAACAATCAAAAAGAATAAAAATTCTTAACGTAAATTATGTATTAAAACTAATTCAACGAAAAAAAAATAATAATACTCAAATAATAAAAATTTAAATTACAATATGTAACATTTCTAACAAAAATATGATTATACCTGCTTAAAACTATTGTTTAGAATATATTATGATATTTTTTAATATTATAATTTACAATATCTAACATTCGCGTAAACTTAATAAAACATAATAAATATGTATGCATATGTAAAGAATGAATATATTTGAAAATTATAATACTGCACATAAAAAGTTATAAACTTATAAAAATGAAACATAAGTGAGAATTTTCGAAACAACATTAAAAATGAAAGTTTCATAAATATTGTAAATAATTTATTTAAACATAAACGCATGTGAAAGTATTAAATTAATTAATACACAGAATAAAACGCATGAAACTCAGAATATCGCGTCGCTCGCCATCGGCCAGATTGCCGTAATAATTGGATACGTTAAAAAACCACTCGCGCATGTTTAATGACTCAACACAATCGTTTTAAATTATAAATATTGATAGCACAAGCATGGAGCGCGGACGCCTCGTGGACGTTGAGTGGAGTGCATCTGAAGAACCGATTTCAGACCAACACAGTGCAGTGAATTATACTTATCCAGAAGAGATCAGTTCTAAACTCGATCTGTACGTAAATCCACATTCTGAAGTTTTTCAAGAGATAAGCGATAGTGAGCTAATGAAGGAGAAAAAGTTCGATTATAAGTTTTGTGACGCAGTTAACGACTTCGACATAGAGTTGGAGTCTGAGGAGGCGGTGCCTATAGTTTACCTCTCGAACACGAGGGCCGCTAAACTGCAGAGAGCGCTCAGAAATGCGGGGCTACAAAAGGTTTGTTTTCGCTGAACTTTTATACAACTTTTTCCTCTGTCTGTTTCATGTAAATTACCCGGGCATTGTGTTATTAAACTTTTATACAATTTTTTCTAGATTTTCTGTCTATTTCATGTAGGTAAATTGCCCGGGCAATATGTTTCTAAACTTTTACACTTTTTTTTCCTGAGTGTGTGTCTATTTTATGTAACTAAATTACGCGGGCATTACGTTTTTAAAATTTTACACCATTGTTCCTGATCGTCTGTCTATTTTATCATGTAAATTACACTGGCGTTATGTTTTTCATGTTCTTGAGTTTAGAGGAAATTGTGGGAGTATATTTCCGACGAAGGGCTAATTTCAAAGTTTTCAAAAACCACTCCAGAATCTTTATCAGTGATCAAGGAACTTATACAATTTTTTGTTTTTATTTCTGATAAGTATTTATTTCAATTTTACAAATAAATCATCATTTATAAAACCCGCGAAAACAGTACTGCCAGTACCTAATATTTAAAACTTTTTATTGACAAATCCTTAAGATGAGCTAGAAATTTGACAAGTGGCCTAGTATTATGAATGAATGCATGAATGAAATATACTTCATTGTGCATGTTACAGAATACAGTAAAAAAAGTTCGGTTTTAAAATAATTAACTGGTACTTTCAGTAGATTTCGGAATCAGCATGCACATTGCTCGTGTTACGTCATCGTCAATTTCACGTCGTTAAATATTTTTTCATCCCATCAATTCGAGAAACGCTCATTGGTTCGCCAAAAAGTGCGCCTAAAATAAGTGTTTTTGTTAGAAGGGTTTCGCAGGGTAATAATGAGATTTGAATTTGGACTTCTAATCTAGAATCCTTGGTTCCGCTCTGGTTTCAAAATAGCGCCCACGCCTTAAAAATACTGTCTATATCTATATAGATTTTAATATAAAATATTGATTATTTACAAATTATTTCAATAATAATAATGTCTTTAAAAATCATATTAATTAAAGGTAACATTCATTATGCTTTTATTTTGAATACTGGAAAATAGCCTATTGTCAGTATGCATCAGTATATATGAGTCATGTCAATGGAAATATGCTGAGTTGTTTGTTTATCTTTGATGTTTTTAAATTTTATGTTAGCATACATTCGATTTATCAATACGTTTATTAAATGGAAGTGTTATGAAAATATTCTCTGTAGTGTAGTTTCGTAAAAAAATAGCGATGAACGTATATAAATTTGAAACTTCAGATTTTGAAAAATTCTACCTTATATGAGACAAGTCCAAGTACCTTGCTTTATAGATTTCGGCCTAGTTTAATGTGTTAATACGAAGAAGTATAGAGTTTTCGCCTTTATCAAAGCCACACGAGTCGCGGATGCCAAGTAATTATTGAGGTCTATATAATATAACAGGTGCAATATCATAGTTCCCGCACTGGAACCCTTATTAATGCATTGAAGGTAAATATATCTACATTCGGATCCTGGCTACTGACTCATCAACATCCTCAGAACAGCGTTGTGTATGTATCCGGTGGCCCATGGAGGAGGGGAAAGGCGGGCAGCGCATCTGTATAGCCTCTATGCGGATGTCTATGGGCGTCGGTCGTCGTGAAAATGGCTCCGACCTCTCGTTTGCCATAAAAAATACACGAGAATATGCAGATATATACTCCAGCACTCGAGGAACTCTTAATCAGTCTGTTAATAAAACTTCTGTTTCGTTTGCATTGTATTAAAAGCACTACCTCTTGTAGCCCTGTACTGTCTCCCGTTCTGACTGGGGAGGAAAATTTAAATTACTTCATACTCTTCAGGTTGTTGCGGATCCCAAGATAGTTTTAGCTTTTCTCCCGGGTGCCCTGCGATCTTATCAAAGGTTCATAGTAGTTACCGCTGTCGATCCTTGCGACACAGGAGGAGTTGGACCATGCCTGTTAAAATACCTCTTTCAACATTTTTTTTTTCGGGCTTTGGCCCACCATTTGTTCCCACCACTGCTACTCCTGTGTCATCAGGATCGACAGCGGCAACCACACTTGACCCTTTGATATGATCGCAGGGAGCCCGAGGGAAAAGCTAAATCTGTCTTGGGACCCGCAACAAATTTAATCAGAAGAAAGTAGGAGGAGTAGGAAGTATCTTCCAAAATTCGTGACATACATATTGAAACCAGACCAGTAATGTATGTATAAGTTCCGGCGTACGTATATACAGCGCGCATATAATTGGAGGCTAGACCGCTTCCTGCAGACCCTTGCGTCCGGTGAGGAAATGTAATAACCGTTCCCGAACGAATTATTGATCAATGAGCGAGAATATTACACAGCTTTTTGTTTGTTTTGCCTTTATAGTGTGTATTTTTATATTATTGTAATAACCCTACTAATATTATAAATGCGAAAGTTTGTATGTTTGATAGTCCTTCAACTGAAAAAAAAAACTGTTGATTTTCATGAAATTTGGCACACACATAGTGAGTAACTTGGATTAACACATATAATACTTAGTTTTTATCCTGAAAAAATGTTCCTATGGGATGCCATAGGAGGATTTTCTATTTTCCACGTGATTGAAATTTACGCGGTTGAAACCGCGGGGCGTAGCTAGGAAAGAATAAATAAATATAAGTCTATTACTGTAATAATTTAATAAAATAAATGGATGCTAAATTCCTTCAATATGCTAGTAATACGATAAGGTGTTTTTCACACTCTGAGAGTGTAGTGACAAAAAATGCAAATTTGGATATAATTTGAAACAGCTTACAATTTGAAATAAAATAAAAATTGCTTTTATACCGAAAAAATATGCTTCCCTTGAGATATGCTTTTAAGCTAATGAAAATGCGGGGCACAACTGAATCACAAAATTTTAAATAAAAAAGGATTCTACAAATCCCTTTTTGAACATCAGCACTCTGCTATTAATAGTGTTTTGTAAGAGGTAGTGCCATGCTGCATGCATGATGAGCTCATGAGGACCGGTGAGAACCGTGAAAGCGTAAAGCGAGTTTCGCACAGTATACAAGTAGCGGGTGGCCCATGGAGGGGGTGCAGGAAAGAAGGCAACGCATCTGCGGATGTCCTGCGGATGTATATGGGCGTCGATAGTCATGAAATTAGCTCCAACTGCTCGTTTTCCCTCTTATTATGTAAAATACTACCCTAGCCCTGACCTGAGAAAAACAAAAAACAAAATAAAACGAGTCAGTTCAATATCTAAATAATAATATTATATTGCATCGTTCGCTATTTGCATTTTGTACGTGATTCAGCGTTTTTCCGTACGTACGGGGGGTGCTTAATCCAGCAGAATTGTATTGTATTAAGGCCTCGGCGATTACTAAAGCCTACGATAAATATATTCTTAATACAATTGCACACCGTTCAAAATTAATAACATCAGGCATTGAAAATTCGTTTCGTTCTTAATTTTAATTTTACAGAACAGTTAAAAAGATAATATTAATGATATAATCTGTGGACTTAGACCTTTAACTAGCCTTGTGACGATATTTAGCACAGGTCCTTACGATACTTAGCAAAGAGCGTGCTAAGTATCGTAAGAACTCGTGTTACAGATACTCTACACAGGAAATGTATTTTAGATTTTATTACAGAAATACACATTGTACGAAGATTTAAAATATATTACTGAGATTCGAACTTAACATCTTACGTTACCACTGCGCCAGTCGGTAGTCACTATGAAAAGTTATAACGCTCAATAAAAGTTTCTATTCATATACATATTATATGTTATGGATTCCTCACTTTGTAAAAATTATTAAGTAATCGCAAACCTGTTTAACATGAATTGGAATATTTTTCATAGCAATGATACTCTTTTTTTTGTATTCCAGATGGTGTATTCATTTATTGATTATTCTATGCTGCTGCGATTAGAACATAGAGTATGATATAGATTTCTGAAATTGCTCTAAAGACAAGAATTACTTAAAATTTAATATATTATATAAATTATTTTATGATAGGTACATTTTTACTAGATGTTCTAAACGTCCCTTGTTTTTGAAAAAAAAAAAAATATTTCTACGTACCTGTGTTTTTCAAATTTTATTCAAATACATTCAAAGGTTTTTACAAGAAAAAATAACAAATATAGATAAACTTTCACATTAAATACTATGATAAAGCGACCAATACACGTAAAATATATACAAAATCTTTACATAAATACTCTCTCACATTACTACATACTCACTCATACTGTTACATACACAATATTGTAGGTAAACCAAAAAGAAACTGACATAGAACGTTCGCTATTCTAAAATCTATTTCAACCGTCACCATACACTTGTGTCCTAAAAAGCCACTCGACGGGCGGGAAATTGATATTTCCCGAGAAAACATGCAGACTATTGGAAATGACGCGTTTCTATTTTCAGGTCACGACATTTCAGCATCACAATATTGGCATTTTCCTCATCATTATCGTTCTCGTGTCAGTTGAATTGCCGCCAAAAGAATCGGACATTTCTTACAGGTCGATTAAGTCTTTGATTTTCTTTCACGTGAAAAGGGACTGTATGGTCGCATATATTGCAATGTTGACATAGTATGAAGGCCAGGCGAGCCACGATGTGAGCGAGACATACATTACCTTCAACTAAATCTGATGTGTCATTTGGATTAAAACAAAAAAGTCATATGTGCTTCATGTCTTCCTTAGGCTAACTGAATCGTTTTCTTCTTATAAGTAAGAGACAGTGTAGATACTATTCAGATAGATATGCAATCACATTAACAAGTCAAACACATAAAATCACTTTTTTGCTGCTTGTTATAACTACAAAAAAAAACTAAAACGTCAAAATATAACCGCAGAAACGGCTCGAAACAAACCATGATAAGTTGATATTTAGAATCGCTATCTAAAGTAACTTCCTGACACACAGATGAAAGGGACTTCTAAAATAAACACACTTATGTTTTCAGTTCGTAGTTTATTAGCACTGGCGTCTCAAAGTCCAATATCCTCTGACAGACACAGAAATAAGTCTGTCCAAAGTCTTGGCACGTATGTCGCATAGCTCGAGATACATATGGCTGCCGATGTAACTCTCACTTTTTGGTGTTTTTTATTTATTAATAACTATAAGTAAATATTTTCTGTAATGTCATTGACCTGGCTATCGTAACATAATAAATGCGAAAGTTTGTGTGTATGTTTGTTATTCTAAACTTAATGATCGTAATTGGATGAATTGGCAGAGATGTATTAGTATATATTCAGGAATGATCTACTTTTTGTCTTTATTGACGTCCGACTGCTCCATTGTAATAAATGCGAAAGTTTGTATGTATGTTTTTTATTCTTTCGCTCAAACCTTAATTATAGAAATTGAATGAAAATTGGCAGAGATATCATAATTAATAATCAGGAATGACCTAATAAATATTTTTTATCTTAAAAGACTCCGACTCCATAGGTCCTTATAAAAATAATGGTGATGAATATGTCATTGCAAATTCTGAATAAGTACAGTTGTTCAGCGTAACGAAGCGTAACGAATTAATAGGATTTACTTCGTCCCATTTGTCTCGTGGATATTTTCACGTGAAATTATATTTTTTACGACCACATATATCACGGTTACATAAAAGAATTACACTTGCTTCCGTATCTTTACAAAATAATTGCTTATCTTCAAGATTTATTTTACTACTCATATTATGCCAGTTTTGACTCAAGAAACTAATTAATCCTTATGTATGAGTTTCTTTTTAATCCAGTAAAGAAGTACATTTCATTTCATTACTTATGTATTTTAACAAATAAGCTTGTAGTGAAGGAATGAGTATAATCTCTTTCGTATGAAAACTATTGAACACATTAAGAAAATTTTCTTTAATGTCAGAGTAACGTTCAATTATTGTACTTCGCCGTGAAATCTATCTCAGGCCGTAGACAGAGAATATAAGCTCTATCTACGTCTCATACGATATTTATTTTCGGTATAAACTTATGTTACTTTTATGTCATTCCAGATATTGAGATCAAGTATAGTATCATTTATCTAAACTCATTCAGTATATTTCACGTGAAAGAAGAAAATTACAATTTCAAAATATCTTGGAAATAATATAATGTTTATTAACTTTAACAAAACTGTGGCCGCTCCGATTGGCTCCAACTGCTTGTTTGCCTTCTTATACTATAAAATAAATAAACTTCCATATTTATAATCCTACTAATATTATAAATGCGGAAGTTTGTATGTTTGTTTGTTTGTTACTCCTTCACGCCAAAGCTGCTAAACCGATTTTTTGAAATTTGGCACACACATAGATAGTTACTCGGATTAACACATAGGAGTTTTTATCCCGAAAAAATGTTCCTATAGGATGCCATGGGATGATTTTATATTTTCCACGGGATCAAAATTTACGCGGGTGAAACCGAGGGGCACAGTTGGTTGATAAATAAATATCAACAGGATTTTCGTATAATTTGTTCTTGAATAAAACAGTGAAGAATACAAAGTGATCACTCAAAGACCTTGTATATCATTCTTGAGATTTGTTAGAAATAAAAAAATGAAACAATCTGTCAAAACCTGTCAGAACAGCCACTCCTGTGTTACTAATTTATTGTTGTATTTTATTTGAAAAAAAAAATACATTTTATAAGGAATTTTTGTTTCTCGACATTATTTTCTTTTGATTAAATTTTTATAAGAAAATTAGCTGCTCTCCTAGGTTTCACCCACGCAAATTTCAATGCTGTGGAAAAATCGAGATGAAAAATAGATGTATGTTTTCAGACCTACCCAATATGCACACAAAATTTCATGATAATCATTCGAGCTGTATTGGAGGAATATTACTAACATTGTGACACGAGAATTTTATATAATATATAGAGAAGATATAATTATTACGCGTAAAAAAAAACTTGCTTCATAACGCAATAAAGATTTCCTTTATTCAAATGTTATTGATTTTTATCTCTCCGGTAATTTTAGTTTATAAAGACGTTAATAACGAGTGGCGGCCCTGCACCGGAAAACTGAGGGTTGGACGACCTGGTTTGAGGGAAGTGCCTCGTGACCGTGACCTCTGCGCTATAGGGAGGCCTTTGTTCAGCAGTGGACGTCCTTGGTCTGACGCTGACGAGGGGCAAACAAGCAGTAGCAGCCATCTTATGACTACCGACGCCCATTGACATGATTGTTATGCTGATGCATTGGGTGGGCTATGAGCTACAGACTCGCAACATCACACACCGCACCAAACGCGACAGTATGCCCGTCATTTACGGCGGCATCGTGTGAGCGAGACATAGATGTCCCGGTAGAGCCTGGACTAATTCGCTACCGCGTAGTATTATTTGTTATTATACTACGTTGTAGCGGAATTCTATATTTAATAGATCATTAGATTTAAGTATACTCAAGATTGAACCTGGGATACCCAATTAAGGCGCCGGTAGTATTATATGTATAAAACCTAGATATCTATACATATAATAAAACTATAGATGATGTCATTCTGTCTGTGTCTTATGCGGCTTTCACGCAAAAAGTATTGGACGGATTTTAATTAAAGTTTTATTGTTACATAGGTATTAGTGTTCGGTAAAATTTAGGCTAGTTTATCAATAAATATATATTGATATATTGATAAATTGTAGCCTAATTCACATATTACACGTTGCCATGACAACATTTTTCCAATAATGACGAGGCTGTCTGGTCGACTAGTATAAAATAAGTCATCTTACTTGCTTTAATAAAATATCCTTCGGGTTCTCGGTTCGAATTTATACGTTCTCCCTGGAGTTTTGTCGAGCTGCCGAGCTAGAAATGAGTCTCATCAAGCTGTGAGTCTATGATTAGATATTTCAGGAAATTAGTTTCAGTGAACCGTCCCCGGGGAATATTTGAACCTACATAAAAGTCTAAATTAAATAGTGCTTAGACGTAAAATTATAGCTGCATTGAGACTAATTCAATAAAAGAAAAAAAATAATGTAATTTCTTACGGAAGTACTTTACTTAAGTGAAGAGCCTGGTGGAGAAAAGAAAACAATGGTTCCGAGACAAGAGTCAAGC